>JAJOZX010003475.1:210000-300000 GCA_023014485.1 Bathynomus jamesi | reverse complement strand
TTGAATAATGCTTCAGTTTTATTCCATTCAAGCAACATTGTTAATAGAAATATTCTTGAGTCTGCCATTATCCAACTTTCAAATAACTTCAACATAAGCAAAGGTCTTTTTCAACTCGATCCTGTTATTTTGAATTCCTTTAAAACAGATTTAGATAAGAAGGGTAAAACATTAAATCTTTGGTAAACTTGTCTGCTACTTTATTAACTTTTAATTTGCATTTTATTTTTTTTATATATATCGAAACCTGACCATAGGCAGCAGTGTGTTAAAACCCGGGCAGAGTTCCAGTATAAATTTGTATTTTTATAATCCATTTGATCTTGTGCTAAAAATCGATATTTTTCCTTACAAATCTATACGCCTCACTGGTAATCCTTTAAGGTTTTAATTTTTAATTTTTAATTTTTACTTCTCTGTTTATTGCATATATATGTATGTATGTATGTATGTATGTATGTATTTGTATATATAGATATGTATATATATATATATATATATGTGTGTGTGTGTGTATGTATGTTATTTATTTATTTTTTTATTTTTTATTTTTTTTCTTTCTGTAACCTATATAGGCTGTAACCTTTTATGTACTTCAGTGTTCCTGAGGATGTCATTAGACGAAAGCGCTTGAGCACCATTTTGTGTTTCCTTTCCTTCGTGGTTTTATTCATCATATATATATATATATATATATATATAATATATATATATATATATATATATATATATATATATATATATATACGTGTACGTATATATATATATATATATATATATATATACAGGTACAAGATGTCCGAGAATTATCTGTACAAGTTTTGGCTGTTATTAAAAGTCAACCATGAAGTGTAGAAATTCCAGTGTTGTCCCATTTTACAGAGAATCTCATTAAGTTTTTTCTGATACCAAGTTTTGACAAGTTTTTTAGAAATTCCAGTGTGTCCGAAAATTATCTGTACAATTTCATCTTTTAATAAAATTCTTGATAACACGTAAAATTCTTAAACAAGATTATTTAGAATCTGTATTTTCAAAAGTTTCTTTTATTAAAATAACGTTGTTAGAAACATTCGATATGTGCACCATCAGTGATTCGCAAAACATCCAATCGATAATCCAAATGTTGCCATGTACGCTGCAGCATATCCACATCAATTCGCTCAATAGCAGCTGTGATTCTTGCTTTTAAATCATCAATGTCTGTCACCCGCGTACAAAAAAGAAAAACTTGTCAAAACTTGTTATCAGAAAAAACTTAATGAGTTTCTCTGTAAAATGGGACAACACTGGAATTTCTACACTTCATGGTTGACTTTTAATAACAGCCAAAAATTGTACAGATAATTCTCGGACACCCGGTATATATATATATATATATATATATATATATATATATATATATATAAATGACAAATGAATCATCAATATAATTCCCTTCTTTTTCTATAACCTCTTCCCACCTGTAGAAAAGTTTTTTTATGCCACGTTCGAAGAAATCCCTTGGTTTCGAGTTAAAAAAAGCGATCACTTCGTTCTCGATAGCTTCCCTGGATTGCAACTTTTGTCCATCTAGGTGGTGTTGCAGACTTCTGAATAAATCGTAGTCTGAAGATGCGATGTCCGGAGAATAAAGTGGATGAGGCATTTTTTCCCAACCAAAAGCCTCCAATTGGGCAGTGGTGATTCGAGCAGTGTGAGGGCACGCGTTATCCTGGTGGAATAGAACACCTCTGCGATTTATTAATGCAGGACGTTTTTCTTGTAATGCCATCTTCAATCGTTGGAGTTGTTGGCAGGAGACTTCATCTGTGATTGTTTGGTTATCTGGCAGTAGCTCAAAGTTAATAATTCCTTGCATATCCCACCAAACGCATTGCAAAATTTTCTTTGGATGGGGTCCATTCATAAGCTGAGGTTCAGGCTTTGTTTCACGGGTAAGCACTGATGTCGACGCTTAATATTATTATAGAGGACCCATTTTTCATCCCCAGTGACGAACCGATTCAAAAACGGTGATTGCAGTTGCCGAGAATGCAGTGAGGTGCAAATATCGATTCGATGTTGAAGATTCGCTTGTGACAGATCATGCGGAACCCATTTTCCAACCTTCACTACTTTTCCTAACAGCTTCAAATGACGATTAATGGTCATTTGTGTAATGCCGAGTTGCAGGCCAAGTTCTCTTACAGATACCGTTGGGTTTTCCTCCACTGTTTCTTTCAGCAACTCTTCATCTAACTCATTTGGTCGTCCTGTTTGCTGACAACCTTTCAGACTGAAGTCTCCATTTCTGAACTTCTCAAACCATCTCCTACACGTCCATTCGCTCACATCATTTCCATAAACGCTTTGAATGTTTTTTGCGGATTCACTAGCGTTACATCCTTTATGGAACTCATAGAGCATCACATGTCGAATATGATCTTTCATGGGCTCCATGTTTTTTCAATTACTGTAATATCGTAGAGGTGGTGTTGTCACTGTATGAAAAACTCCAGATTAAATATTCATCAGCGTAATCCTACTCTAGCCTAATCCTACACTAGCCTAAGTCATTCTGTATCATTCTGTATCGTGATAAAACCTTTTCGAACCTGTCGCCGCGTGTATTTTGCAACATTTCTAAAACTATTTCACATAATCTTGAGGTTATTCTATTATCTATCGTCCTTTTTCTAATCGACCAGAAATTGTTACAACCTGATACATATATATATATATATATATATATATATATATATATATATATATATATATATATATATATATATATATATATTTGCGCGTGTCTTTGTGTGTGTGTGTGTGTGTGTGTATATATATATATATATATATATACAGGGTGGGCGGAAAGTAGCTCCCTATTTTGGATTGGTAAAAAAATACGTATATTTTCCATTTATTTCAGACGAAATAATATGAAAAGGTAGGCATACATGGTAGGTTTTCTCTAAAATTCAATGTGGGCTCCAACTCTTTCCACCAGCTTCTGGAGCCGCCCAGGAATGGCGTCCACTGACTTTAGCAGGAACTCCGGCGGGATGGAGGACATGACTTCCCGAATTCGGTCCTCCAGTTCTTCCAATGTCCTCGGTTTGGTGCGGTAGACTTCTTCCTTTACCCACCCCAAAGAAAGAAGTCGCACGGTGTCAAGTCGGGGCTCCTGGCTGGCCATTGATGTGGACCACGACGACCCATCCAACGCCCAGGGAAGTGGGCATCCAGCCACTCACGGACAAGAAGAGCGAAGTGCGGAGGGGCGCCATCTTGCATAAATATCAGATCGTCGATGTTCTCCCATGTGCTGACAACCGGCCAGACCTCGTTTCGCAACATAGCAAGGTACCGCTCAGCATTCATGGTGTTGCGCAGAAGGAACGGGCCCACAACCTGATCTGAGGTCATACCACACCACACCGTTACACTGAACCGATTCTGCCGTTTTTCAGCGGTAACCGTGCGACTTCTTTCTTTGGGGGTGGGTAAAGGAAGAAGTCTACCGCACCAAACCGAGGACATTGGAAGAACTGGAGGACCGAATTCGGGAAGTCATGTCCTCCATCCCGCCGGAGTTCCTGCTAAAATCAGTGGACGCCATTCCTGGGCGGCTCCAGAAGCTGGTGGAAAGAGTTGGAGCCCAAATTGAATTTTAGAGAAAACCTACCATGTATGCCTACCTTGTCATATTATGTTTTCTGAAATAAATGGATAATATACGTATTTTTTTACCAATCCAAAATAGGGAGCTACTTTCCGCCCACCCTGTATATATATATATATATATATATAGATATATAGATATATCGGCTATTGATTGGTGGCGCGGAAAACGCAGTTTAATAATAAACAGGAACACCAGAGAAAATACAAACATCCTTCAAGGTTTAATAGTACCAACGTTTCGGAATGCACTAATTCCATCTTCAGGTCTCAAAAAGCCAGGAATCAAACCCTGGTTTCTGCAGCAAGTAAGGAACCGCAAATCACACTGAAGTTTTCTAGCCTTGTAGTCAAATTTTTCAAGTCTTCTATACATGTGCAATGCTGGTCTTCCATAGCGTTTGATGATTATATCGGCTATTGATTGGTGGCGCGGAAAACGCCAGGGTTTGATTCCTGGCTTTTTGAGCCCTGAAGATGGAATTAGTGCATTCTGAAACGTTGGTACTATTAAACCTTGAAGGATGTTTGTATTTTCTCTGGTGTTCCTGTTTATTATATATATATATGTGTGTATATATGTATATATATTAAGTCATCCCATAAGTAATGCGGCATTTTTTAATTTTTTTTTTTTCCATTTTTATCATTATTTTACGGATAGAAATCAAACAACTCTTTGAAGTTATTTATATTTAAATAAATATTTATTTAAATATAAATAACTTCAAAGAGTTGTTTGATTTCTATCTGTAAAATAATGATAAAAATGGAAAAAAAAAAAATTAAAAAATGCCGCATTACTTATGGGATGACCTAATATTATATATATATGTATATATATATATATATATATATATATATATATATATATACAGGGTGTTTCAGGAGGAAAGGTCAATACTTCGGGAGGTGATAGTATGGTCATTGTGAGAAAAAAGTTCATATGAACATGTGTCTAATTCTGAATGGTTACGGAGATAGAGCTGTTTGAATCTACAAACACAAAAGCATTGTTAATGGTAATCGAGAAATAGAAGCCAATTACTGTTTCTAACATTTAATGTTTAAACATTGGCATTTTGAATGGTATCAGATACAGAAATGACAAATTTGTCACAGTTTACAATACGTTTTCGAAAATCCCACCGTCAACCTCAATGCACTTTGCAACTCGTGTGCGAAGATCGCGTGTTGTTCGTCTGAGTTGATCTTGACGTTGCTTTATGCGGGCAGCAGCATCCAAAATGCGCGCGACCAATTCGTCTCGTGTATCCACCTTTCTTTAGTAAACTTGACTTTTCATCCACCCCCACAAACAATAATCTAACGGAGAGAGGTCTGGAGACCTTGGTGGCCATTGAATGGGACTACCGCGGGGGGAGGAAGAGCTGCGCGCGCATCAGATTCAAACAGCTCTATCTCCGTAACCATTCAGAATTTGACACATGTTCATATAAACTTTTTTTCTCACAATGACCGATACTATCACTTCCCGATGTATTGACCTTTCCTCCTGAAACACCCTGTGTATATATATATATATATATGTGTGTATATATTATATATATATATATATATTATATATATATATATATATATGTATAGAAACGACGTAAGTATAGAGGAGCGTTCTGCACACGCTCCTCTATACTTACGTCGTTTCTATACATTAATATACTGCGTGGTCATTGCAGTTAAATGTGTGTATGTATATATATATATATAGTATATATATATATATATATATATATATATATATATATATATCTGTTCATTACAATATGGAAGTTACTCATGAAAATCATAGAAAACGTTGAAGTAGAAAGAGACTTTTTTCAATCCCAAACTAAACTGTCACTTACTTAAACTATTACAGAGGGGCCCATTATCAACAATAGGCCACAGGCCTTTCTTCTTTTAGTTACGCCTCTGATAATAATATATATATTTGTATAGCGCACAATATCAATAAATAACGTTTTCAAAGGCGTTTAGAAAAAAGGTGTATGAGGAAATTATTCGGGGTGTGGTTTGTAGGTTTGGGTATGCATGTTCTTGGGATCTAGCCTGAACTGGCTGGGCCCTGCTGGCCTTTATTCAGCTCCTAAGATATTTATGTGTTTAAAGCTTAAAAATAAAAAAAATTAACATTTACTTAAATAAAAATTCAGTAAATTACTCACGTTATAAAGACCAAGAGCAAAAAATCGGCGCGCCAGCAGAAATGCAACACCGCTTAAAAATTTTTTATTTTATTTACTTAATTTTATTTTTCGCGCGAAAAATAGTGTCCTAGAGTGCTGATTGGTTATACTAGAAATCTCAGAAATGCGTTTGGCAACATAGCGATTTTTAACATTTATTTAATTAATTTTCAACAAATAAAATAAATATATTATAATAAATTTATTTAAATAAGAATTTATTTAAACGGACATAATTTATCAACGAATAAACTAAAGTTAATAATCCTAAACAATTTAAATATAAATTATTTAACTAGTATTAAAAAAAGTGGAAAATTTTTAATGCCGTTTTGTCGCCAAAGTACGTTGCCGTGTTGGCACTTTTTTTGACCCCTGTGAACACCCCTGAGGTCTTATGTAGTAATACGTCGAACAAATTTAGGGCCCCCAACGGAAAGGGCCCACCGGCCGCCGGGGCCAGTCCGCGCCTGGGTGTGGTACAGTAAAAGGACAAGGCAAGTTAAAATAAAATACATAAATGAACAAATAAACAAGCGGATACAAATATGGCAAGATAATTGAATGCGGTAAAATAAATGAACAGGCCTACTGTGGTCATAATGGAAAGCTAGTTTTCCGGTTGTTTGGGGACACTTTTGGACATAGTCTACTCGCTAGGCTGAGGGTACACTAAAATTATGTAGGCTATGCGGGAGTTGCTTAACACGAAGACAATGGTAGGCTTGTGGCCTACGAAAAGATTGACAGAACTGGGCTTCGACGAAGATGGATCTGTAGGTAGACTGGCGAAGGCCGGAGTGCGGGTGGCGTGACGACTGGTGTTACTGATGCAGGAGCTGCGAGCGAAATGTGACGACGAAAAACAAGAAAATGGGAAGTGAGAATTATTTTAGAAAGAACACTCGTTTTATAAGCCTTGGTGACGTCCTCTGGTGGGCATTTCGGGAAATACCACAAAATGTTTAATGAATATAATTCTTGACACTACAGAGAGGGTAGTCGAAGAGTGATATGTTTCAAGTCGCGCGCGCACGCACACACACACACACACACACACACACAAACACAAAATAAATGTGTGTTCTACGAAAATAAGCAACTTGCAGGGAGCAATCCAAGAATGAGCACCCAAAAGCCCCCAATCCAAGAAAAAGCACCCCAGGTAGACCCCAATCCGAGAAACAGCACCCCAGTTCGACCTCAATCCAAATTGAAGGATTTTAACATCAACATTCCTCGAAAACTTTGTCCAGGTCATTGCTTGATCGCACTTAGACCACGGCATCACTTAGACCACGGCATAAGATTTTTTCCCTTACACCAACTTATTACTGGCAATGGATCTTCAACCAATAATGGTAACACTTCAGTTTGAAAAGTTGATGCTGTCATCTTGCCCTCAAACTTCTGAATGTTTTTTACATTTCAGGACTTATTTATAAATATACCGAAACCTACGGTAAAATTATTGAATGCCAGGCTAGGTTAATTGAATGCCAAGTTAGGTCAACTGTACTCCCTTGACGATTGGTTAGGTTAACCCTAAAAGGACGACCGCTACATATTGGTAACCTTCCAAATACACGCATTCATAACTTAATCCTACAAACAATTCCGGCGTTAAATGGTTAAGTCGTGATATTTTTGTTAAAAATAACGAAAATATCACGACATAACCTAAACAATCATCAAGGCCGTACAATTAACCTAACCGGGCATTCAATTAACCATTTTAGAGCAATTAACTCCATTTTAACTCCATTTTAGAGCAATCCAAGAATAAGCACCCTCGTTCGACCCAAATCCAAGAAAAAGAACCCTAAATTGATTTGGGGGTACTTATTCTTGGATTGCTCCACTTGCAGTAACCTAATACACAAAATAATAGTCCCTCCTGATAAATATTTGTCGAAACTGGACTGCAACCACGAACCTCATTTGGACGACTGTGTCGAATTTGTACCCTTTTCAATTACACGCATTGATAACTTAAGCCGACAAAAAATTCCGGTGGTAAGAGGTTAAGATTTATTTGTGCATCTCCCCATACTGTTGCTTCCACATTTCCTCCTGTGTAGTTAACGGTAAGTCGTTTACCTTTTCCATTCTACAAACTTGAATACAGTTACTGTGTCGCCATATGTCACACTTTCTCCTTCACTTAACCATATCTCTCCTTCTATTCATTATGTTTCTTAAATATTTTCAGTAAAAGAAAGAGAAACCATTATATTTGTTTAATTTTATAATTATAATAATAAATGGCATATATACACCAAAAATTTTCATTTAGAATATGAGAGAGAAAATATTGTAAGATTGTGTTTTATTGCATTTACAATTACAACTTACGCGCACGTACTTTTATTGGAAGAGAGATGAGAATTGCATATTGTACTTCAGTGCTTTCAATCTGCTCAATTTATTATTAGAAAGAGAATGGTGAACAGCAGTTTTTGTAATTGTATATAATAATTCCAATAACTCGACATACATAGGACATTTTCTCCATTATATCTCCATTTGAAACAAGGCGTTCATATGTGCCACTTACTAAAACAGAAAAAGACCATCGTGCTGTTAGCCGACATATTTACACAAAATCATACATTTCCTCGCACAAGAATTGGTCCAAGAATCATTCCCTTGACCGTTTACAGGAAGTGTGTGTGTGTGTGTGTGTGTGTGTGCGCACACACACACACACGTTTTACACGGAAGCAGCATGAATCAAGCAAAACATGTTGAATATTGCACATTAGACAAGTTGTCACTTTATGCTATACATGCTATGTGGTATACCACGAAGAGTAGGCTACCGATCAAACACGTGTCAAACTGAATGCAAATACATACTGTCATAGAATATTTCACACTTAAAACTTTTGTTTAAATTGTTTGATCTCTATACTGGTCCCGACAAGAGGAAGGTGAGGGAATTAAATTTCGTGAGGTAATATATTATCACGTTTAGTATGTATATTACCAAATTTGTTCTTTATATGCTCCTGTTTTTAACACTAACATTTTGAAGCATTTCTTTTGTAGTAATATATATATATATATATATATATATATATTAATATATATATATATATGGTATTTGTCATTTACCATTACTTATTCGGACTATAGTGGATTTAATTATCCCAGAAGAGTTCCTTGTTCCATGCACGGTCTGTGTGTATCATATATATATATATATATATATATATATATATATATTCCACAGACTTCATCCTGACAAACAGAACCAAAGTTGGAAAGGTAGTGAAACAATTAAATGATGCCAGTAGTGTCTTGGTCAAACCTCGTAGCGGACGTTCTCGTTCCTCTACTGGCGAAGATAGTTCCGCAGCTGTTCTTGCTAAATATCATAGTAGTTATGAAAACTTGCCCAGTCAAGACCACGAACTATTCAACAGTTAAAAGACAACACACAAGAAAAATATATCATCATCAATAAGGATATTTTACGTAGCGTTCAATGTACTGTAGCTGACGTGATCGAATTAACATGTCAACACCCGAATGACACGTAATTTGAACATTTATTTTCTTCATAAATCAAATATAATGTTGTGCTGTAACAAACTTTTGTTACGCACTGTAAAAATAGGAATGGGTAAGGAAAGAAATTTTTTTTAAGGAGTCTCTCGGAGGAACAGTACTCTGTACCCATTCATGAAAATACCAAGGCGTTGCACAAGGTTATTGTCGAACCAACTACACAAAAATAATTTGGGATCTCGAAATTTTCAGTATATTTTCCACGCATTTTTCTTTGGAAACTTTTTTCGCAGTTATGCTTATCATATTCTTTATTATAGATCTCGCAGTACAAAAAATATATTCACTCACGAATTCATTGCTTAAAATCACTAAAATTTCAAGTTACACGAGAAAAAAAAGTCTCTTCCTACGCAAACTAACCAGCAAACAATACTTGGCTTTTAAGAAGTTCTTCGTATGAGGGGACTTCGTTCGGGATTTCGATTTCTTAAAGGGTCTGCGTGAACATCTGAAGGGCTTCGCTGATCTCTTGAGTGTTCGCGCTGAATTTCTCCACCGCCTCTAATTTATGACGAGATCGCTACACATTTGTGGGATTGCAGTTGCTTTGCAGAGAATTTCGCTCGGAAAATTTTCAAACTACTAATTTCATTACCTGTTATACACGTAATTCCAAGGCAGTGTGTTACGAAATTAATTTTAACTTTAGAGGAATTTAATTTTTTTAAATTATCTATATACTTACGAGTCATCTTACTTAAATAAAATTATCTTTTTGGGAACATATATATAAACATTTATTAAAGTGTTTGTAAATAAACAGTTTTGGGAAATGGTAAAAAATGCGGAAGGCGACATTAAATAAAAGATTGTGGTATTAAATTTATTAAACTGTACAGGAGTATGAAAATAAAAATCTGGTCGGGGCGTTGGGTTGGACATAAAAGGCAGGTTAATCATGTAATGTTAGTAAACAACTTGCAAAAAAATAGAACAGACATAACACCTATTTCAGGGTGGCCCAAAAGTTCCTTTACCCGACTTTTGGTATCAATACTCTGAAGCTTTCACTAGTAAAAATACAAAAAACATATTTTACTTTTATATTTATGATCTACCAAAAAATGTACACCCAAATAACAAATGTAATTGCAACAAGAATGGGAATGAATTAAAATGAAATGCACAGGCTAAGTTGAATGTTCAAAATGGCCTCCATTATGTTGTATACAAGCTTAACAGCGTTTATAAACACAATTACATTTTTCTTGCAAAGTTCTTGATTATTTGCCAAAGCCTGGAATTCATCTTTTATTCTGTCTTTGAGATGCTCTAAACTTCTAGGTTTGGAATGGAACACTTTATCTTTCAAGAGACCCCATAATGCAAAGTCACAAGGAGTTAAGTCTGGACACCATGATGGCCATTCAACAGTTCCTCTTCTTCCAATCCACACATCAAATGTTTCGTCCAAGAATTGTCTGACATTTCGTCCATAATGAGGCGGAGCTCCATCTTGCATCCAAATTATGGAATCAAAGTTTTGTGAACCCTGTAACTGTGGCACAATAATGTCACGTAGCACTTCTAGTTAATTGTCGCTAGTCACCGATCCATGAAAGAACACAGACCCAAAAATTCCAAAAGATGATATTCCACCCCATACGGTTATTCCTGGTGTATTTATTGCCTTTTCCACCAGATAAGGATTTTGGAGACTGTAATAAACACAATTGTGCCTATTAACTTGACCATTCAATTTAAACTGAGCTTCCTCGGTCCAGAGATCTCTGTCCTCGAAGCTTTCATTATCATCACATCTTTCAACATACAATTCACAAAACTCTTCACGTCCCGGATCATCTTCATTGAGCTGTCGCATTAGGCGTGGCTTCCAGTTCCTGAGGTTGAGGCTTTTTATTATTCTTTGTAAGATAGAACGAGGAATTGTAAGTTCCGAAGATGGCCTTCTTTGAGATTTCCTCGGTCGTCCTGATCTTGCAGCGAGAGCAACTGATCCTGTTGAGTGAAATTTTGTAGCCAAGGAATGCATAGTTTTCTGAGATGGTGGGACTGAAGCTGGAAAAGCACAGTGGAAACGATCTTGAACTATGGCCGATTTTTTCCCTGTACCCAACCATTCTTCATCTACGAAAATTCTTTCATCTAATGTCAGCCTTCTGTCACCTGCCATTATCAATATTATAACCCGGAAAACAGGAAAACATTAATATAGTATAAATATACAGTGCATATATATATATATATATATATATATATATATATATAGATAGATAGATAGATAGATAGATAGATAGATTCGGTAAAGGAACTTTTGGGCCACCCGTATATAAACTAAAAAGCAAACTGAAAGCAAATGTGTGGGTGGTTTCCACACTGAAAGGATTCAGTCTTAAAGGGAAAGAATGAAGCACAGGAAAGTAAATACGAAGAAGCTGTAATTAGAAAGGTGTCATTAATAATAATAAATTTTAAAAAACAACGCTCAAACTATAAAGTGTTGAACATGTCAAATATCATCGTTTAAATGGCTATGTTTATTGATATGAATCACTGTTATAGTTTTATTTTCTGTAATTCTCTCCTTTGACGTGAGAGACCGCCAAGCGTCACAGCTGCAGTGGTTCAACACTTAATTTGTAACATGGAACTTATTAATACAAAATATTATATGCATTTATGATGCTGCCTCAATAAAAAACATTCTTCGTTTCTAAATAATATTTCTCTCAGTGACTGTTTATTACTATATCAGCGTTGTTGATCTAGAAATAGCATTTGCTCCAGATATAACAATACCATACCAGTACATAGTATCCATTCAGCTGTCGTCCATTTGCCAATTGGAAGATATTCTAAGCACTGAAGTATGAAACCTACAGATACCCATCAATCTTGTAATGTTATAATGTTATCAAAATTTAATATGCATCAAAATCTTGTTTTTTTCATTCATAAACCGCTTATATATGTATTTATATATACTGTATCAGGTTTTTGCTCTGTCTTTGTTATTACACAAAATAATATCTGAATTCATTATTAAATGTAAATAAATAAATAAATTAATTAATTTTGAATTTGTTCAGGGCGCAATAATGCCTACCAACGGCTCTTCTTTTATACATCGTTGAAGATGACAGGCCTGCCAATACCATGAACATTGTCATCACGTCCAAAGTTTTTTTTACTTTTTATAAGACCATTTTTTATTCATTTCATTGACAGCCCCCTTGTTAATATATATCCCCTTCTTGAATTTATATTTAATTATTCATTTATGTTTCCTTAGTAATATGTAAACCAGAGTGATGAATGGAAATAATTATGTTCTAAAGACATTTGGAAATGTGTCCACCAACCAATCAGCGCTCACTCAATAAGCATTCAATTATAAAATGTTACAACCGTTTGTAGTACACACAACAAATATATGCCAGGTGTTGCTATCTGTTCTCAAGAGTGTCCTACGAATAATGAGTGCAACTGGACATCTGTCAAAGGAGATTAATTAGCAAAACTTTCGTTAATGCGGAAGTCATGTTGGCGCTCCAACAGAGCTTCCACGAGTGATGTTAAACTCCACATTCGGGTCGCTGCTGGGTGGTATGGTGTAGTAGGTTCCTACTACTTTGAGAATGAAACTGGAAAAGCAGTAACGGTAACGCAAAATTCATATCGTCAGATACTACAGGATTTCTATTTACCACAACTAATTAATTTGTTCCGTAAAAGAAGTAACTACATTACCCCAGATTTACAGTGGTTTCACTTTCAGCAGGATGAAGCACCTCCACACACTGCTAGTGAAACTCGCAACTTTTAGAGGAAGCTTTTTTCAGGGCGAATAGTCTCCCTTCATGAGCCAGTGGAATGGCCCCCATACTCACGTCACCTCACACCCCGTGGCCTTTTTTGTGGGGTTACATCAAAGACAGGATCTATTCTACGAAGTCTAAGACACTTGGAGACCTAAAGACCAAAGTCTATGAGGTAATCAACAGCATCCCAGCTGAGCAATTTCCAAAAATTATGTCAAACATGTGTTTGTGTAAGGTTAAATATTGTGTTAGAAAAAGATGTCGATTCCACTGATTATGTTGTTTAATTAAGGTTAATAAACTCCTATGTTTTATGTACCTATTGCTTTGTATTTGTGTCTAGATTCCTTTTTTTGGTACTGTCCTGTTATTCCGGACCCCAGACTTTTTGCCAGATTCGGACCCCACTTGCCAGATTGCCAAATTTCATTGCCAAATTTTTGTTAAATGTTAAGTAACTAACCTAACCTAACCATGAGTTAGGTTAGGTTAGGTTAGGTTAGTTACTTAACATTACAAAAAAAAAGAATTGGCAATGAAATTTGGCAATCTGGCAAGTGGCGTCCGAATCTGGCAAAAAGTCTGGGGTCCGGGATAACAGGACAGTACCCTTTCTTTTTTTTTAGCTCAGAATATTATTTAGAAATAGGGACTTTTTTGGATACCTGGTGTATATACAGTATATTATGAAATATCTGTATAACATACTGTATGTATTCTTAAATCAAACTTTCTCTTTCAACCGATGGTACAGTTGCCCACATATGTAATGTTCCTCGCCTCACAGGCGACTCCATACATGTGGCAACGCCGCAGTGATAGTCAAGGTACCCCAACTGGGGGAGGGTGGGGTGGAGGGTTGACAACCGAGTCCAACAACAAATAACACAGACATATATATCTAAAGGACAGTTCAATGTGCAATCATTGACATACAGGTGATTATAATGTAATGGTGTGTTCATAAAGGTAAACAATTAATATGATCGTATACAGCGTTGAACTCCATGTAGTTTACTAGTTTTATATAGTAATAAGGTTCCATTATGCTTACTGCAAGTCTACAGTATATGAACAGCTACCACAATACAACTTTTTATATACTAGTCAATTTGAACCAAAAATAGACATTACACGACCAATTACAATTACATTACAATAGTTTATAATATTTAGAGATTAGCTAGTCGAGAAAATGTAATTTTATGGACAACTTAACTTATTATGCTTTGTCATTTTTGTGAATGTAAAATATTTTATATAATTACACTTTGAAATGATTATAAATTATCATAGTGTTTTTTGGTGTTCAATTTTCTGTAAATATAGATTTTGTTTGTAATGAAAATTTTAAAATTTCAAATAATCAGTAAGAGAATGAGCTAAATTTGGCCAATGCCAATGCCCAAAAAATGAACGATTCTGTCAATGCCGATGAATCAGTACACCACTAGTTTATATTGATTTTGCTAATTTTGAGGGCCAGGTTCTTTACCTGTAAATATACTATTCAATTTGATGTAATGACATGTTTTATAGATTTAATGACTCACACATGTTGTTTTTATACCCTCATGTAATCGCAAGTTTCTTTAAAAATATCATCTTATTTGTTAAACTTTAATACAAAAATGTCTCGTCTTCTAATTTTTTTTACACGTAGGCTACAGATAAGATAGTATAATGGCTCCAAATAAAGAAATTTCATACAAGAATAGGTTGAAAATTATTGTTCTCCATAGGAAGGCAACACTCAAAGACAAATAGCTGCTAAAGCTGGAGTATCATTGTCTACTCTTTCCAAAACACTTTCTCACCATTCACAAACTGGGGATGTGAAGAAGAAAACAGGTTGAGGATGGAAACGAAAAACATCTAAAAAGGTTGATGAGTATATGATAATGATGAGCAAGCGTGGGTGGGGAAGGGGAATGAGGGAGTGTGGACGCTGGTTGTGTAATGTCTATTTTTGGTTCAAATTCACTAGTATATAAAAAGTTGTATTGTGGTAGCTGTTCATATAGACTTGCAGTAATCATAATGGAACCTTATCTATACTAATAATTGTGACGGTCGAACTACCTGCGAACTTTCTTTCTTTGCTTCTTATGGCCGGCCAAAGAACTGGCCAGATTTAGATAAGACTTGGGATAGGGGTAACTGAGGCCGGTGAAGAATACAGGCTATGTGGCGTCGGCCTCCGAGGTCATCTGAGGCCGTTGGAGGCCTCTGTATTCTGGATTGGTTGAAAGATAGTGACATACACGTAAACACGTCATAAAAGATAGACATAAAATGGGCGGAGCTCTAGTATACATATATAAATATATATATAAAAGAACATAGACTATGTGGCGTCGGCCTCCGAGGTCATATATATATATATATATATATATATATATATATATATATATATATATATATATATATATATATATCGTAACCTATGGTAAAATTATTGAATGCTCGGTTAGGTCAACTGTACGCCCTTAATGGCACCATAAATGTCCCAACTTCTGGCTCCCCTCCTGCCGGTATCGTAAACGGAGACAAAGGCAGCAGGACTGGTTCTGCTACTACTCATTCGAGATGTCCTGGACCTCTTCCTCATTCACTTTTCATAAACTTCTGCAATATTTGTGGCCTTTCCTGAAATTTCCAACCTGTTGAACACCACCTCTCCTCCTGTAAACCTCACCTCACCTTCTCTTCCGCACTGAAACTTAGGTGTCTGACTCAAATGACAGCAACCCCTTTCCTGTTCCCTCCTGCTATCTCTATACTCAGATTTATTCGAAAGGTATGTCGGCAATGACCTAACTTGCTCCCGTATTCCCGAACTTGAAACTTCCAAATTCTATACGCTGTGGGTACGGCTGACATACCAATCTCAAACTAAATATATCTGCTCTGTCTCCTTTCTCCTAATTATACTGACAATCCAAAACTCTCTAACTACCTCACTTCCAAAGTGGAATAGATTCTATCGCACTCTCCTTTCACGAAATTCCCATCTTAGGTGAATTTAATATTAACTACCACCTTTGGCTTTCCTCCGGTCTAACTGACATCCTTGGTAAAGTAGCTTACAACTTTTTTACCCTCAATGACCTAAAGCAGATTGTACAGCACCCTATTCGCAACCCTGATTGCCTTGGAAATAAGCCCAGCATTCTAGATTTATTTCTTACCAGTCATCCTTCTTACTTTATCAAACTTTTTTCTCCATTGGGCTCCTCCGACCACAATCTTATATCTGTTCCCTGTCCTTCTCTGATTTCCCATGGAATGATTCCGTGGCCAGGGCTTCTCCGAATTTGCTGAGCGCATCACGAAGGTAATTCTCCCGGGATGGATGGAGACGTACATTCCACATTCTTTTCCTACTCCAAACGCAAAAAAAAAAAGAATGGTTTAACTTTGTGTGCTCTAATCGCAGAGGGTATCTGTTCTATCCGCAACAGAGAGGAGGCTTTCAGAAAGTACAGTCGCCATCCAACTCCCGACTATCACTCTGTTTATATTTCTATCAGGAATCGTGCAAAATCTGTTCTTCAACTAGCCAAATTTCCTTCATCAGATAAAAATGTGAAAACCGATCTAGTTCTAATTCTTCTTGCTCTTCCTGGCGCGTAGCCAAAATCCTTTCCAACAACTTTACTTCCTCTTCTTTTCCTCCTCTTTTTCCACTCCGACAATTCAATTATCGTCTCTATTCCTGATAAAACTGAACTTTGTGCTCAAACTTCTGCATCCAACTCAACCCTGGACAATTTGGGTGCTGTTCCTCCGTCTCTTCCCCCCTCTGACTTAATTAGGTCTAAAATTAAAATCATTTCAAAGATGTTTTTCTGCCCTATCTGGACTGAACATTTGGAAGACATGCGGTAATGATAGGAACCCTCTTGTTGTTCTCAAGAAATACGCTTCTGTGCTGACATTCTGCCGAGGAAAACTCTTTCATCTTTGTCTTTCATCTGGTACTTTTCCTTCCTGCTGGAAGTTCACATTCATTTAGCCTGTCCCAAAGAAGGGTGATCGCTCTCAACCCTCCAACTATCGTTCAATTGCTTTGATTGCATTTCCAAAGTTTTTGAGTCTATCCTTAATAGGAAGATTTTTAAACATCTCTCTTCTCACAATTCTCTCAGATCGTCAGTATGGGTTTCTGAAGGGACGCTTTACTACCGTTCTTCTTGCATGTTTCTCTGACTCTTGGTCATCCTCCTTTCGAGATTTTGGTGAAACTTTGCTATTGTGCTAGACATATCGAAAGCTTTTGATAGAGGCACAAATCTTTAATTTCGAAACTGCCCTCCTTCGGTTTCTATCCTTGTATCTGTGCCTTCATCTCAAATTTCCTTTCTAGCCGATCTATAGCTGCGGTTGTAGATGGCCACTGTTCTTCTCCTAAAGTTATCAACAATGGTGTTCCTCAGGGTTCTGTCCTGTCACCCACTCTTTTCCTTTTATTTATTAATGATATTTTAATTCACACTTACTGTCTTATACACTCCTATGCCGATGATTCCATTCTTCACTTCTCCATCCACTTCATATAGCGTCCCTCTCAACAGTTCCTCCGTGATTCGCGTGAGAAAGCTATGGAGCACCTGACCTCTGATCTTTCTACGGTCTCTGAGTGAGGCAGAGAAAATCTTGTGGCTTAGTTCCTTCATCTGTCTATTCGTCACAATCTTCCACACGTCTATCCCCTCATATTGAACAACATCTCAATCACTCAATCCTTTCTCTTCTCCTAACATTACTGGTGTTTAGATTTCTCATGATCTTTCCAAGGAAAATCACATATACTCTTTCTAAAACAGCTTGTAAGAGGTTAGATGTACTGTACCGACTCCATAGTTTCTTCACCCCCACTCAGTTCCTGTCTCTGTACAGGGGTCTTGTCCGCCCCTGTATGGAGTATGCTTCTCATATGTGGAGTAGCTCAACCCATACAGCTCTACTTGACGGGTTGGAATCACAGGCTTTTCGTCTCATCATTTCCCTGCCTTTTACTATCTGTTTTCCATCCCTATCTCTTCGCTGCACTGTTGCCTCATTCTCTCTTTACTATCGTTATTATAACGGACACTGCTCTTCAGAACTCTCCAACTGCATGCCTCCTCCTTTAAGGGGAGCTTGCAGTACCAGGCTTTCAACATATTATCACCCCTTTTCTGTCCAAGTCTCTAACGCTGTGGTTAATTGATATTCTCAATCTTTTATCTACTCAACCGTCCAACTCTGGAACAACCTTCTTCAATCCATCTTTCCCTCTGCCTATGAACTACAATCTTCCAAACGCAATGTGTTTCGGCATCTCTGAAACTCTGAACCTTGATTTCGGCTCCCTTCTCCCTCTACGCGGGCATTCGCCCTTGGGCCCCTCCTTCCTGCTTAAACTAAATAGAAGCTAAATATAAAAATTATATTAAAGAAAAGCTGTGATTCAAGTATTATTATTATTATTATTATTCGTAGTTGTAGTAGTAGTAGTAGTAGAAGAAGAAGCAATATTTTATTAATTTGAATCACCAAAAATATGAATGAAAATTCGTGTAAATGTTATTTGTGTCCAGAAATGCGGCATGACGGCAATGAAATATTGCTGTGTAGCACCACGCAATTTATTTGATGAATCCGCCAAAGGATTAAGTATCGGCTTACTTTTATGAATTTTAATAATATTGCACACGAGAGTGTTAGTAGATATTGCGTTACTGCGTCAATAATTCATAGATAGTCCTATTAATTCTGTTTTATCAATCATGTAAAGCAGGACACCACTTAAGTTTCTTAAGGATATCTTGCCCTTGGAAGGAGTGCCCCTCGAAAATGGGAGTAAAACTCCCATAAATTATATACTCCTGACGATGAAGGAGCATTCTTAGTTATAATAACTTTTATAAATAAAGTAGAAGTGTTATGAACTTTTAAATTAATACAAATATGTTGCTGACACATTTTGGCATCCTAAATTTAAGTTCATTAGTAACAGTGATTGTAGCGTATGTGCCATGTAATGATCAATGTGCAGAAGAAAAGATAATTTCTGAAATGTGCTAAGTGATATGGCTAGAAGCATGGGGAATGCGTGTAGAGTGAGAGTAATCGGTGGTCTAAATTCTGAATGGGAAAGTGGGCGTTGCCCCTGAGCGCAGAGTGACTGGAAAACATGGTGGGACTGGAATGAATGTCAGTAGTGTGGGCGCAAAATGGGAGAGTGCAAGAATGTTGCAATGCAAAATGCAAATGTTGACCAATATTGCACTAATTTGCAAATGTGTTATGCAACAAAGTGGGAGGGGTATGCAATGAAGGGGGAGGGGCTTATGCAACATCAATGCTGCAAAGGGGGGGAAGGTTTATGCAATAACTCAATGCTGCAAGTGGGAGAGGGGACGGTGCTTCGGGGAGAGAAGGGAGGATGACCCCCCAAAGGGGCAGCCTTAACCTAAGAGAGGAAGACAAAGTAGAAGGAGGAGGTCTTTGGAGGAAAAGGTGGGATGCCTTTACCCCCCAAAGGGAAACCTATCCTAAGCCTTAACCTAAGCAGGAAGGACGTGTTCGCCTGGCAAGAGCCAGACGCACTATGAACATCCAGGAGCCAAGCAGTTGTTATATACAGGGTCTTGAGTTGCCAGATACCACTTATTTATATATGGAGGCGGTTACCAGATACCACCATTTATTTTAATTTTTATTTAAATGAGTTGCCAAATAATGATTTTATTTATATATGAAGGGATAACCAGATACCACCATTTTTTTATTTGTGTTCAGGTGTACCTTATTAGGGTGAGTTGCTTGAGAGCACCATTTATTTTAATTTTTATATAGATGAGTTGCCAAATAATGTTTTTTAATTGTTCAGGTATACCTTATTAGGATGAGTTGCTAGATACCACCATTTATTTTATTTACACGAGTTGCCAAATAATGTTTCTATTTAATTATTTATTAAAAGCAAGAGCGACTTTCTCCTTAAAGTTGGTCAGAAAGAGAACTAATTATTTAAACGAAACCCGATATTAAAAATAAAAGAAATACAATTATACCGAATTAAATAAAACAACATTACATCATTCTGTTTATTTAGACGAATTATTGGTATCAGAAATATATAGAAAATAAATATACAATGATACGATGGAACATATAAGATCAAAAAATAAAATTTAAAAAAATAATAGTATAAGAAATACGATCGATGAACATATATATATATATCCCCCCAAAAAAATAACAATAATATAAGAAATGCAAAACGAAGGAGTATAATCATCAAAATAATAGTTCAGGCGAAATATATTCACATAATTATATTTGATAATTAAATATATTGAAAATTCATCAAAATACTTTAGGTTCCACTGCGAAAAACACTAAACTCGAACATAAACGAGCCTACAGGTACATCATTATTGCTTTGCACTAGAAAGTAAATAAGAATTAACATTATTTCACCGGTCAAGTTATAGGGAGTCCTATTTTCGATGTAATTGGTCTTCATTTCTTACAATACTATTTTTGTGCCCGCTTTACTTTCGGATGATGAATTATCTTTAAACGAATTCGATCAAAATCTCACACAAAGAGGCTTTCGTTAGACAAAACATCAAATACTAGTTTATAAACACTCCTTTCCAATGGAGTGTGTATTCTTACCGACCGGGCTTTTCATACATGATCACTTTTTCACATAGCATAGTGGCAGTTGAAATAATCTTCTAAGTCGTAACGACATCTCCCCATTATATAAAGAAACAGTTCTTCAGGGTGAACTCTTTGTACCTGTATAAGTTTGCTTCCTCTTTTCAAGGTATCATCTGTAAATTATTCACAGAAAACAAAAATAACTACAAATTTTACTGTAGAGATGAATGAGTAGGAAAACTGAACCGCGCATCCGATATTTTAGGCGAGGCGACCCTGGTTGCTACATGTAACGAATCGCCAGTGAAACGATCTATGTACACCCTTCTAAAGGCCTGGTGATACCTGGTACCTTTATAAGTATAGTAACATCAGACTTTTCAATTAACCACTGTTAATTTGAATGTTATTCATTTTATTTCGCATTCGTTGTTAAAAATGATAATAATATGTAAAATCTCAAAACAACTTTCAGAGTATGATTTATATATCGAACGACTTTTCGAATAACAATTTACAATAAATCATGGATTATTCTAAAATCTGAAAGGAACTCATTACCTTCAGTGCAGAACATTATATTCAAACCACAAAGCTCCTAATTTTTATCCCATCTTTATTATATATATATATATATATACATATATATATATATTCAGAGAGAGGGAAATTTGAAAAGTGAGATTTATTTAATATCAACCTTTCCTTAATGAGAAAGGTAAACCGTGACATACCGTATGAATATTCAACTAAATGATATCATCCACGTTTCAAAACCGAGAAACAGACTTCAAATACCATTTAATCCAATTGTACATTAAAAGAAAAAATTCTTACAATCATAACGAATAATTATTTAAAAAATAAAAAGTTTTAATTTGTACAAAATATTTTCAATCTTAATAATACCACTTCAATCACCCCTATTAAAATTTCTAGCAATTCTAATTATTAATTTATGAACCTTTTACACATTTAGGCTAATTATAATAATAATAATGATAATTAGTAAATAAATTACATTCATTTATTTTTGTCAATCTTCGCTATATAAATTTTTTTTAAAATCAACTTCTCTTTTTATTCCACAATAATGTGTAACAATGTAAAATTCGATTCGGAAAGCTTTTTATAAATTTAGTTATTAAGAACTTCAACTTACTACATTATTTCCTACCTGATCCTTCCATTATGCAATAAAAAGTTCTGCTTTACTGTACTCGCAGTTCTTAATCATAAGGATTTTAGATCCTACCTTTTTCCGTACCGTAACAGTTGAAATTTCTAGAAGCATCTACAAAATATGAAATGAGCTAGTTAATTATAAATTTCTTATAATTTCTGTGCTCATGTAGAAAGCAACATAAGATTTGTACTGAATATATGTACAAAAAGTAAAAAAGAAGAGAAAATGAATGTTCTTCACAACTACTTTTCATAATAAATTTATTGTCTAAATGACATTCTCAGGAAGGAAGATTAGGTGACTTATGACGTTAAATATATATATATATATATATATATATATATATATATATATAGTATGTCTGTCTTATTTTATTCTTATTTGCTCTTTTAGATAGGAAGAAAAATAAACAGAAAAGAGAAATGCGCGAATAAGATAACTGAAATCTCTACATTGGAAGTGAATCTTGTACAGTAAATAAATTATACTTTATTTATTTCCGTTTGTTAAAACAATGTTTACATACAAGTAATAAGAAACACTGAATATTTATTTAAAAACTAAAAAAGAAAACGCTCGAATCTCAATTCATCCGGAAAATATGAGTTGTTAGTGCATAAATAATGGACTTATTTTATTGCATTTTATTTGATAAATTTAACGAAGTGAATGGTAAAATAAATATAACGAAAAAGGATCATATATATATATATACAGAGTGTCCCAAAACCATGTATACATTTTTAAAAAACTTATAACAGGCGAACCCACTAACAGATTCAGATGATTTTTATTTCTTTTTATAGCCTATAGCCTAAGGAGATAAAACAGCGAAATTGTTAACAGCCTTTTCTAGCCTAAGGAGATACAAAATCGAAATTAGTAATAGCCTTGCCTGCCTACAGTAAACATGGAAAATGGAAGTGTGGCTTATCATTTGAGCAACGAAAATGGATACTAAAGTCGTATTTTAAAGTTGAGAAGATATCAAAGGTTCAACAACAGTGGAGAGACAATTTTGGAACTAATCCTCCAACTCGACTTACCATTTCACGTATCTGTGAGAAATTTGAAGTATACAGTACTGTGCATGATGTGTACAAGTAAGCGACTGGGCGTCCAAAGACATCAACAGATGCTAACACTTCTGATGAAGTGCTACAGGTATTCAACCGATCAACAAGAAAATCTGTGAGACAATGTGCTCGTGAAACAGGGAAAAGTAAGACAAGTGTCCACAGAATTCTGAAGAATGCTAAATGGAAATCTTACAGCCCGAGATTATTACATGCCTTGAATGAGGATGATCCGGATCGCAGAATCCAGTTTTGCGAATGGTTTCGAGTAAAAAACACAGAAGATGGCCAATTTGCGGACAAAATTGTGTGGTCTGATGAGGTTACATTTAAGTTGAATGGTATAATTAATCGTCATAATTGCACATACTGGTCACAAGAAAATCCACACAGTTATGTGGAACGACATGTAAATTTACCGGGTATAACTGTCTGCTGTGGTTTTTCTTCCAAAGGTTTGGTTGGTCCATTCTTTTTCGATGTTACAGTTACCGGTCATAGCTACCTCAACATGCTTCGGGGAAAAGGATTTCTTGCAATTCGACAGTTATACGGAGATGAGGACATTTACTTTCAACAAGATGGAGCACCTCCTCATTACCATCAGGATGTCAGGAACTACCTTGATGAAACATTTCATTATCGGTGGATCGGACGACGAGGTAGTATCGAGTATCCACTACGTTCACCAGATTTGAACCCACTTGACTTTTTTTTATGGGGTCATTTGAAAAATGAAGTATACAGTAGAAGACCTACATCATTTGAACAACTAAAGAGCACAGTTGAAGAAGCGTGTAGAAATATCCTTACAAACATTTTTGTTGAAGTCTGCCAATCAGTGAATCAAAGAGCACAGTGGTGCATTGATGTCAATGGTCGACATTTCGAACACTTACGTGTTTAAAACAAATTAAACTATCTATTATTTCGATGTTGTATATTTTACCTATAAAAAGAAATAAAAATCATCTAAATCCGTTAGTGGGTTCGCCTGTTATAAGTTTTTTAAAAATGTATACATGGTTTTGGGACACTCTGATATATATATATATATATATATATTATATATATATATATATATATAGAATCACAAAATTTGAAAGAGTTACCAGTACGAACGACATGAAAATGTATTTAAAACTGCTAAAATATCTATTGGTTATCTTACCGTAATAAATCTCGATCGCCGACGTTTTTTTTTACGCTTCCCAAAAGGAGAAAAATTTATTCTATTAACCATAATTATTTGAAACATTTTATTTTTTGTGAGAAAAATAACCGAATTATTTCAGTACCTATGTTCCAGACATTTATTTCTCCAGCGAGTGAATTTTTATAAAGATAAACACATGAGATTGCCACAGTACTTTTCAAGTTCTTGAGTAAACGTTACTTAATGTCGTATATCCCATTTATTTTATCTACCGATTAGATAATGTTCCATAATACATGTCAATTGGATTTTTCCACAGATCATTTTATAAGATAAACATCGCTTACGCCGACTCTTTTGTCTCAACAGGGCCAAAAACGTATGGGGTACGGGTGACGGTGGGAGAGGATATGAAATATATCGTGAAGGCTAAGGATATTTCTCTCTCTCTCTCTCTCTCTCTCTCTCTCTCTCTCTCTCTATATATAATATATATATATATATATATATATAATATATATATATATATATATATATTTAAAAGGTATATTTTAATTAAACTTATAGATCTACATTCTATACCATTTTGCATCGCATTTTTTTTTAGTTTCTTTTATGTTAATTATAATAAATACCAAATAAATTAAACCATCATGGCCTTAACTGCATTCCTAACCTAGCTTAACTCGTCGACAGAATACAGAGCTATGTAGCAACATCGCTACACAGAAGAGCCTCTCTCGAATCCTAATTATTGTTTTCAATATTGTAAATACTTATTTTCTGCATAAACGCTTGTATGGGTGAAATAATTAAGTGGTTAAATTTTTAATAAAAGATAAAGTTTGATACTTAAAACTGTTGACTCGTGGATATAGCTTTTCATTCTTACATTCTTAGCTGGCGTTTGTGTTTTCACCAAATTGATAGATTTAATTATTTACGTATTCATAGACATAAAAACCAATTTTACTTGCATATGAATTAAATTGTACACAGCGTGGATATGAGACGTAGAGAATGTGGACCACCGTTTCCCTATAAACCAGGGCGAAGACACTGAGGTCGAGGGTTCGACTCCCGATTACGCAGGTTAATAATACAGGAGTTTATTCCTGTGTGATTATCTTGTGATATTTTCTTAAGTGGTGATTGCACGATGTATATTCCAACCATAAAAAATGAGAATGCGGTGTAATTGAATAAAAATAAACTATATCTTTCGCTCTCTCTCTCTCTCTCTCTCTCTCTCTGTATCACACTCAAATATTTTAGGAACTTACCAAAAGAGATATTGTATAAAATAATGAAAAAGTAGCATTTCCATCCTCTAATAAAGGTACATCTATATAGAAACACTTAAAGCGTACAAGACACTGATCCCCACAAGGAAAAATAAAAAATATTCCAAGGCTTTTCGTGTATTCAGAAGTACACCTCGTCAGTGAATGATTCTCTTTTGCGTGGTAATTTCATTGAGATTATTGAAGCTCATATTCAGGGTCTACATTATATATAAGATCTGTGGCACGTGAAACATACAGCCTTCAGATGTGAACAGTTCCTCTGTGGATCAGTTCAATAAAGGATAGATTGAATCTTGTACACTATTTGAAGGTGTAGGAATTTTTCCCTGGCGCCCGCTGCTAGTAACAACTCCACGGTATGGGAAGCATTGCTTTTTGAGATACTTCTTGACCTTGTAACTCTTTCTCTCTTTCTCTCTCGAAGTCGCTGGAAATTGTGGAAGACATGTCCCAAAAATACATCAAAGGGGGAAAGAGACGCAGGTTCGAGAGACAAAAGAGGTTACTGTTGAAAACCCCAATATACAGTGAACCAATACATATGAAATCATTGTGGAAGGAGCAAAGTATGTTAAGACCATTCGTACTAATGGTTTTATGGTACATTTTTAATTATATATATATTATATATATATATATATTATATATATATATATATATATATATATATAGTATAAAGGATGAATTTTGCAACGAAATACATGAAAAAAATATATGATGCAAACCCGCGAGGAAAAAGAAAAATATGCAATAATGAAGCTTAAATAGTATGAAACATGGCGCCTAACCATTTCTACGTTATACTCCGCGCCCAGGTGATGTAGTGACCCATGGTTCGGGTGCCAGGTAAAGATGTAGCCCCTCCGTCATATGATTTTAGATGTTGCATTGAGGCTATGCCTTATTATTTCCAGATCTCCGAAATCTTGCATAATTACGTATTATACTCGTTTTTTTTCAGTTTTTCCGTACAATGTTTAAATGTTTATGATCTTTAATTCCCTTTCTTATACATATACACATATATATATATATATTATATTTTTATTCATATATACAGATTTAACCAGATGCACTGTTGATTTGTGTGAAATTTCCATTTTGTTTTGAAAATGTCATTTAAAATATACAACAAAGGGGAAATAATATCAGAATTACTTTTTATTTTTACTGATTAGATTGTGCATGTAGATTTAATTAATTTCGTCAATATTATTCTCGTCAAATATTACAGTGGACAAGCTAGAGTTAGCCTCCCCATAGCCTGAATCTTCGCCTCTCAGCATTGGTATGCGTGGACCATCAGAATTCGGGTGTTCGTCCCCTGCAGGAGGACAATTATGGTGTACCATCAGATCTTGAGATGGCGGTCTACATCTCCGGTATACCCACTCGATTTCTGAGTCTGATGATGGTGATGGAATGTTCGATGCTTGTAAACGGTTTACTTCGCATGACCCCCACGACTGAGCTGCAGATATTGACGATGGCACCTCTCCACTCGTATCTGAAAATTCTAGCCTAAAGGTTGGAAAAATAGAAATATTAAAGCGGGTTAAATACATGACGCATGTCCTTAATATACGTAATTTATTTTCCATGAAATTACCACATCTTTTGATTATGAGTTATATGTATTTTATATAGAAATTAATGAAAGATCTATTGATTTTCATAAAAATATCATTGTAGTTATAGCTTTAAAGACAAGTTTTATACCTTGGTATCTTTCTGGTTGGCGTGTCATCTGTGGAGAATGACTCTTCTCTACTCCATCAGAATGTCGGATTTACTCTAGATGGTGTTGAAGTACTTGGATGTGGCCCCTCAAATACACGAATTGATTCGCTGAAATACAAGGTAATTATAATACGAAATCTCGCTGCTAATAATTCATGTTACACTAGCATAAATAAGTATCATCGCAGTCTATTAATCATTGTTCTCAGAATGAATTAATAATCAAGCAACTAATATATACTCTGCTTTAATATGGTTAGCTTAAAACAGACAACACTGTAATATACTTCACATAAAACCTCTCCAAAACGCATAGCTAATTAAAATATATGCATAAATTCACCGATATGTCTGATACATTGAGACTGACAATATGCGGTAAGAAACAGTTTTGTCTAGTATACTTTTCTTCATTAAAATAGACAATTTTATGAAACACCAATTGACATATGTTTATTTAATAATCATTGACAAGTAATTAAAGTATAACATATATTCAATACATATAATAATAAAATAAACATATCTTTACGATAGAACTTTTTTCTTTTTTTTATTTGATTGCACTTTCAAACTCATTATAAAGGGCGTTGAAATATTAGCTAACCTTGAGCGTTTTTTCTCCTCTTTAAACGTTGCCTCAGTCTCGTACGCAATATGTCAGCATAATTTCCGCACTCTTCACTGCTTAAATCGGCGAAGTAGCATTTGTCCACGTCACTACTGGAATAACAGTTAAGTAAAAACAAGAATGTAATAACTGTACTTATAACGATTATACATAAATGTGTTGTATGTCCTTTGTTCCTTTAAAATGTTAGCTACGTGAAATGCATCATTTCTCTATACTACATCGTGAATTAAAATTATACCAGTATGTAGGAATTAATATTTTTTTTAAAAGTAAATTTTAAAATTCTAGAACGATTTATCATCATTACACAATGAAAAACATGCGTTAGATGAACATTCAATACAAAATGTATGCAATAATATAACAAATATATTACTCATCTACAATTTCGTTGATAAAGATATACGTTTACCAAAAAAACCAACCTACCTTTCTTTATAACCAATGCTGTGGAAAGCAGGCATGCTGTATCAAGATCCTTCTGGTTGTGTGACAAACACTGAACTGATGTAAGTATGGTATTAGTCGCTATGCATATATGTACTTTGTAGCCCCGGGGTAATCTGATATTGATTCACCAATACATAGGCTGACCATACGTACCGTTTTGAACGGGATAGTACCGTTTTGTATGGGTTTTTGTATGGGTTCTGTCACTGAAGAATAATTGTAAGCTCAATATGTTTATGTACTTAATTTTTCATGAATACAGAATATTACATAACCCCCGTCCCTTTTTTGCCATCCCAATGTCCCGTTTTTGTCTCAAGGAAATATGGTCAGCCTACCCATACATCGTGCGGTATACCCACTCCCTCGCAGGAAAGATCACCGTTAGGCCTATATATATATTAACCCCTCCGTCTATGTCCTGGGTTGGTTCGAAGTCGACGAGGGTTGTTCTAGTTAGGTGGCAGCAACGGATGTGTTACTTGCAGTAGTTTTCTTCTATATTACTCTCCGAGTTCTTCTATAGTGGCTCGGAGGATTCTGGGAGGCTTACTAAATTCTCTGAAGATTCCCGGATTCTTCTTATAACGTATCGGGAAGTTTTAATGACTAAGTTCTCTGAAGAGAGCAAGGATCGAAGGAGAAGATAAAGGCTATTTCTTACTGTAATTTTCTGCTAAAATGTACAGGTAGTGCTCAGCCTCTGAATTGACTTCTGAATGAACATGGAAGAATTTAGTGGGGTTTATATACCCCGATTCTTCTAACATCATCATTATTAAATGTTGAAGAGGCTGCATTATTTTGCGCAATGTTTGAAAATAAAGTAAATTTTTTTTTATTACAATGGTTAAACAGGATATAGTTAAACAGGATATAGGAAGAGGAAGTCATATTTTTAGCTTAATCCGCATATTTTTAGATCTGCTGTTTTTCCTGATCCGCTGAGTTAATTAGAACGGAAATTGAATCATGTATTCTTATATTAAGATATGCATATGGGCAAAAATTAAAAGTTTAAGGCAAGACATGACTTCATCTTTTATAACGTAGAGAGGATGCATCTAATCTTAAAAATGATTAAGAATTTTGAAAAGAACAAGTCACCAATTATTTGGCAAAACAGGAAGCAACTCCAAAATTTATTCCAACGAACAAAAAAATAATAATAAAAAAATAATAATATCGCTGTGTGTATATTCCTACATATCGACATAATGTCGTGTCGGACATTTAATACAATCTAAGTACATCACTGAGTACGGTGTAATTTTGGTTTATTACAATTATGATTATAATTACCAATCAATTCACATTCACGTATTATCGTTAATTACAGTTCCATTAAAGTACATTCACTACGTCATTAAGTACATTACGTCATTAAGTTCATTAATTACATTATATTAAATTATTATTGTTTAATTAAAGTACATTAATTACATTATAAATTATCATTAATTACAGTGTGTGTGTGTATATATATATATATATATAACATAACACACGTGATAATTGTTTTATAAATTTGCATTAGAGCGAGAGATTTATTTTTATTTCAGAAGTGCTCTCTTCTGCGGTGGTTAGCAGAATTCGAACACTCTCATCAATATTTATGAGATTGCGAGAAATTAATTAATTTTAAGTAAAGAAAATAAAAAGAATACATGTGGCTCTCCCCTCTACTGTAGAATGATATTACTACGATAATATAACATCCTAACTAATGCTAACTAGGTGATAACCATTGGTTTTATAATATAGATTTATATATACAACATTAGTCGGGGTGGCTAAGTCTAGTTCAAGTGGTCTGGGTACGCACTCTTGGGCGTGCATAAATAGTTTCACGTGGTTCGGTTTTTCTTGTTTTCCTTCATTCCAAAAACCATCTTTTTATCACAAATATACCGAGGATAATAGCACATACAATAATGATACTAACGGCAGATATTGAAAAAATTGTTACCGGTTGTAGTATTTGCAAGAGGTTATTTTGGTTATCATCTGACATTTTAAACCGACTTAATTGATTATTCCATTCAGGGGCATGTAGCTCGGGTAGTATGGTTACAGGCTTCATGGAGAGATTTAAGATCTCTATGACGGGTTTAAATTTAATTTGCGACGGGAAGGGGTATGAGTTATTAATAGTAACCTTGTACGGATTGTATATTTGGAAGGTTTTTGAACGCAAGGAGCAACCACTTGGTAGCCGAATAACCATAGGGATTGTGGTGAGGGAATAATTTGACGGACACTCGAGAGTAGCGGCAGTCTGTTCGCGAAAGAAACCCAGATGTCTGGTCCAATTCGTAGTTGGACGGTTTTAGAGGAATTAAATTTTGTAAATGAACATACCGAGGCATGCCGGTCACGAATTAAGTCGATAAAGCAAGACCTAGTAGTTGGAAGAATGACTGGTTTGAGTGGAGGGCAAACGAGTTGTTTATTTGTTTGCGGGAATCGGCAATGCCGGACGTCGCTATCTGACATCATAGAATAGGCTGACAGATCTTTGGTGAGGAAAAGGTAAGGTGGTACGGTAGGTAAATATAATCGATAGACATTAGAGTTGCTTTGGTAGGGTGTTGGAAAAGGGTGAAATTTATATACGTCATAAGTGAGTACATGGAAAAATCGTACAATTATGAGGTATGTGTAGGGGCGTGGTCCATGTACAGTTCAGTGTATTCTAGAAATTGGGGATAATTAGTATGGTTGAGTGGGAATATGGGTGATAATTTTAATTGTGTTTGGGCGGTGTGAATCAAGGACTGAAGTGTTTCCCATGGTATTAGGGTGGAAAGAGTGATTTTTCCATGGGGTAGCTGGGTTGCACGCAAAACCTTGGAATGAATCGTAATTATTTGTTGTAAATACTTATCGATTAAGGTTACTTGTAGGTTAATTATCTCTATTAATTCTAGATATCGTTTGTGTTCTTTGTATTGAGCTAACAGGGATTCAAGGTATATGAATCTGTCCGAAAGGGCGTGGAGGAAGCGATTGTTTTCGTGTAGTGACCTGATAGTTTGTTCTAACATGTGTCCATGGTCTTGCTGATTCCGCGCGAAGAGATTCAATTTGAGTTCAACTCTTTTAATATCTTCTTCGGTTGCTAATCCGAATAAATCCTTGAATATTTTTCCTCCTATATCTATTAGTCCCCTTTTACTTCTTTGATTAAATTTTTCCGAGTTATGAGTTTCCGTTTGTATCCATGGTAATGCTAATATTTCTGATAGGGCGCGTGCTGTAGTCTGAATATTTTCGAATGTATTTTCTAATAGAACGCGACTAATCTGGTCGGTTCCCGGAACATTTTTAACAGATTCCTGAACTATACTTTCAAACGTTTTTAATTGGGTTTTTATCTGAAGGAGATTGATTTTAATTCTAGCCGGGGGTTGCAAATTGATAAAAAGGTCAGCGTGTCCTTTCAAAAATTTACCTTCTGCAAGTTTTTCTATAACAACTCCGGTAGAAATTTTAATGCTTGGGCTACAAGAGTGAATAATTTGAAAAATTATAAGGGGGACGATTTTATTCATTTCTACACCTTAGGATATACGGAGCTGGAGGTGGCCGTGTGGATACTTGTGTTTGTGGACGAAGGGGTCGCCCTCGTTTTGGTGGCAATGGGGTCGACCGTTAAGCTCGGATTCTGAGGGAGTTCGTTTCTTATGTGAAGGTTCTAGTTCACGTGGTTGATGCATTTGCGGGCGGTATGTAGGGTCTGTGCGTCCATCATCAATCGGTGAGGGTGGTGACCGAAGAGATGGTGCAGTTCCACTGAGTGATCCTCTCGAAGGAGTTTCTCCAGGGTCTGGGTCCGATGGGACTCTTGGTTCTGGGGCCTCCTCTTGTTAAAAGATTGGCTAGAGTACTGGTGGTATTACGAGGTACCATTCTTCGTCATGGGTAGTGGTTCCCGCGGTGACAACTTCAGTTTTTTTATCCCTGCTCGTTTTGTTAATACCTTGACCTTTCGAAGGATAGGCGGCTCGACCGCCTGGCAGCCGTTTTTTGGGATGGTGTTGTTCGGTAGCTATCTTCAAATTGTCAACGTGAATAATCTTTAGTTTGGAATGATCGCGGAGGTAGAGGATTTCAAAACGATTTTTTCCGAGGTTTTTCATAATCATATATGGGCCATCCCATTTTGGATATAATTTGCGATGAACACTTGGTGGTTTCACACTCTTCAGGTAACATCGCATACCGACGATTATAGTCCGTTGACGGGGATGACGCCTATGTTGCTCTTGCTCCATCTGTTGGTTTCGTTGGTCTAGGGCATAGCGGATTATGTCAAAAATCTTGAAAGATCGTTCAGCTAGGTGCTGATTTGCTTCTGCCATCTCGGAAGATGTTAGAACTGCCGGGTCGATTTGTCGGGCAAATCAAAAGGTAGACGCTTGTCGTAGTGATAGAGGACGAAATGAGGGGTGTCCCCGATGGACACATTATAGCCATTGTTGATGGCTGTTTGTACCATGGGAAGGGAATCATCCCATGTACGGGAGGATGCATCGACAGCGTGGCGAAGGGCTTCTAAGATCTTTCGATTGTGCCTTTCCACTAAGGCGTTTGCCTGCGGATGGTATGCCACAATGTGTGTGTTTTTAATTTTACACATGTTACAGTGATTCGAACAGTTTGGACGTGAAACAAAGAGCGTTATCCGAAATTAGGATGGAAGGAGTAGTATGATTCTGGATGACGCGTTCCACGAGGGCTCTGGCTGCAGTTTCCGAGGTCTGGTCTGGAATGGCAGCTACTTCGCTGTAACGCGAGAAGTGGTCCATAAACACAATAATGTACTGGTTTCCCTTTGATGTTTTGGGGAATGGTCCCAGTATATCCATTCCAATTCTTTGCCAGGGCCTTCGGTATACTGGATATTTATGCATAGTAGCTGTGGATGGTACGTTGCCTTTGTGTTTTAAACACGACGGACATTCAGCGATGTATTCATGTACCTTTCTGTTCATTTCGGGAAAATGGTATCGCTCCAAAAGACTCTTGATGGTGCGATCCGGCCCCATGTGGCCATACAAAGGTGAGTCGTAACAAAGTCCAATGGCTACATCGACGAGATCCTTTGGTATCTCCACGAGGTCGTTTCCATCTTCGTTCCTAAAATATACGAGCCCATCTTTGAGGTTGTACTGTTCTTTTACCTTTGATGGTTCCTTTTGTTCCAGCAAAGCCCGAGGGTTTTGGGTGTTGGTCCTGTTGTTGGGAGTATTGCAGACACTCGTATTCGAACACGGGAAGAATTCCTATTTTATTCACTTGTGCGTCGGGCTTGAGTCTCGACAATCCGTCTGGAATAACTTGAAGTTTTCCGGTTTGTATACAGTTTTTGCCGCAAAGTCCTGAATCAACAGAGCCCATCTACTCAACCGTCCTTCAAGTAGCTTGTCCTTGAAGAGATACGTGAGTGGCTTATGGTCAGTCTTGATGGTTACATCGTAGCCATAGACGATATTTCGAAATTTTTTCAAAGCCCAATATACCGCTAGGGTCTCTCGGTCCGTAGTGGAATAATTCCGTTGAGGTGCAAAGAGAAGTTGACTTGCATAAGCAATGGGTAATTCCACACCATTTACGTCCTATAATAGGAAGGCTCCTAGTCCATAAGGGAAGCATCTGTGGCTATGACAAAGGGTCTTGTGTAATCAGGATATTGTAGGATGGGATGACAGGTTAGTTTACCAATTAAAGTTTGAAAGGCATGTTGGTGATCAGATTCCCAGTTAAATTTAGCATTTTTCTGGAACAAATTAGTAATGGGTTTAGCAATATTTGAAAATTGGTACAGGGTACCTTTCCAGTGCTTCGAGTTTGGCTGGATCAGGTTTAATTCCTGTGGATGATAGTAGAAATCCTAGGCATACCAGGGACTCTTGTAAAAAGTTGCACTTTGCAAGTTTCAGTTTAAGGTGTGCTTTGCTCAACCGTGTTAGCACATTCTGAAGACGTTGAAAGTGTGTTTTTATGTCCGAACTGTAAACGATAATATCGTCAAGTTAAACGAAAGTTTCAACACCTAATAGGTCGGAAAGGACTATATTCATCAACCTAGAGAAATTAGCAGGCCCATTTCGGACTCCGAAAGGTAAAACCTGGAATTCTTAATAGCCTCGGTTAGTGGAGAAAACAGTCAATGCCAGAGATTCGGGACTGACCTCCATTTGCCAATAACCAGATGCTAAATCGAGGGATGAAAAGAAGTTAGCTTTCCCTACGTTCAGAATTGTTTTCTGCATGTTTGGAATAGGGAAATGGTCTGGGATGGTAATGTGGTTTAGGCGTCTAAAATCTATACAAGGGCGAGATGTTCCGTCCTTTTTGGAGACAAGAATCATAGGAGCGGACCATGGACTAGCTGAAGGCTGAATGACATCCTGCTCAAACATGATGTGTTCCTCAATAGTGACTAATTGGGAATGCGGAACCCGATAGGGAGGAATGAAAATAGGCTTGGAATTGGGTTCCAGCTTGATGTCAAAAGGGACCAAATTAGTTCGGCCCAGAGGATCTCCTTTTAGGGGAATCACATCTTTATTTCTTATCAGGAAATCGAGAAGTGATTCCATTAGTTTGGGATCCTGTAAGGCTGGTGACTCCTGAAGGGAGTGCTCCAGACATTTCTTATATTCTTCTTTCAATACTGAAGGGTTTAACTCTAAAGAACTGGAAACACGATTTATCGTACTGGTGGGGAAATCTGAATCTATTTCTACTGTGGAAACAGTTCCTATTTTCTGATTTGAAGTTAATTCGAAGGGCTTTTTCCTTTGTTTAAACAAACAACAGGGATAGCTGAATTCTGACTCTGACTAAGGACTTGGGCAATAAGAACATCTCTTTTGAAATTACTTTTCTCTGTAATCAGAGTACGCTCTGACTCTAATAATTTTCCTTGACTGTCGACTACTTTCGCTAGGAAACAGATCTTCTCATATGGTGCTATTGTTATATGCTCGGTTGGGCATATGAAAAATTGAGAATCTGACTCTGGTTCGGCGACTAAAATTTGCCTTATGGGTTGAACTGAAACTGGCTGACTGGAAACTGGCTGACTGGAAACTGGCTGACTGGAAACTGACTGACTGGAAACTGACTGACTAGAAACTGACTGTGTTGATCCAACTGGATTCATCAACTGGAACTGATTACTCTTGGGGCTGATTTATGGAGCGTTGTCCCTCTGGATGCAACCAACTGACTTGAACTGCTATCAAGTGGAGGGGGTTTCCTATTTTTTTCGGAAATCTGAACTGAACTAATTCTATTAGCATTAAGCTGTCTGTTATTCTCATGGAGATGGTGTGTCCTGTTTCGACACTTTACTAACTTTCCGGGTGGGTAAATCTCCCATTGATTCCGGTTAAAAAAATCCATACCTAGTAGGATATCTGTCTGAAAGGTGGCGACTGTGTCCACTGTACAACATTTCACGGGATATACCGCGTTTCCAACTTCTAAATATAATTCAATTTCTCCTTATGTAGGTATGGGTGTGCCCGTAACTCCTCTGAGTTGAGAGGAGGGTGCCATACTTTCATATTTGTAATCTGTACTTTCTAGTAATTCATCTACACATTGTTTCTTAATTAACGTCGCGTTTGCTCCTGTATCTAGGAGAGCGGTTATATCTTCGTTATCTATGTTACAATTTATTATTAAATCTAGTAGGCCTGCACCTATTATTCTGATGGGAGGTTGGGGTGTGTATCTGGGTACATTACTGCTCTTTAGGAGGGAGGAGGTTGAACTGCTGCCTCCAAAGTAGGGTCTAAAAAAGGGCTCGAATTGTCCTCTAGGGGAGGACCTGGGTCATATTCTATGAAATCACCATACGCTGGAGGATTTTCTTGAAAACTGTACTCTGGGGAAAATGATTCCTCCGCCGGTACTTCTACGTACCGAACTATCCGCCCTTGTTGATTGTACTTGGGTTTGTACATGGGGTAATAGTGTGATTGACCCTGTGGTCGTAATATATTTGGTTGGTGGTTCGACTGAGGCTGGGAATGGACTGGTTTCTGGGGATTGAAGGACTTTTGGGAACGTTGGAGGTTCGATTTCTGGAAGTGGGGCCTATACCCTGCAGGGGCTTTATCGGCACATTTTTGGCGATCGCCACGGCGATGACCATGTTCGTGACAGTGGGAGCAATAAGAGGGAAAATTGCACTGACTTAGCATGTGTCCAAAGCTATCGCAGTTAAAACACTGTGGAGGAGGGCGTGTATTCTGGGTTCGGGGGGCTTGTTTCTGCTGAATGTAATGTACGGGGGTTTCTCTACCCTTTCGGTAGTTCTGGTTTGCTAAATCTGGGTAATGTTCCCGTGTTTTATTTATGGCTACACTTACTGGTTTGTCCACATTTAGAAACTCTTGAAATTTTTTTTAGGTGCTCCGGGTAGGTTTTCGTAAATGGTCGTTGCTACTAAGAGGTTTCTTTGTTTTACAGTGAAAGTAATGCCACTCGCATTTTCTGCGGCTCGGAGGGCTTCTACGAGTTTATGTGTTTGTGCAATAAAATTATTTAAATCTTCATGTTCCTCTTTCTTCCATTTAGCTTGGAAGACTGCTTCTAACGTGGCTAAGGGTTGTGCAAGTGTTATTTCTTTAAAAAATTCTAAGTTTTGTTTAAAATTGTCCCATGTTGTAGCTTCGCTAATTGATGGGACGTAGGTGACTGTGTCATGAGCATTCCCTTCTTTAGGGTCGATAAACCTTTTTGCTTCCCTAATCTTTATATCATCATCGGTGATGTTTTACCGTAAGAAATGTTGTTCTAAAGACTCAATCCAAGGTCTTACGCGTGGTTCAACAAAGTGATTATCTATGGTCCCCTTAAAAATTAAGACAGTATGGGGAAGGTTTACTAGTCTACCTAAGTTAATGTACGCTGGGGCGGGGGTTTGAGACATATTGGCATGTACTTGATCTGAAGTTTGTGTGGTTGGGAATATATTTGAAGGGAGCAGGGTAGGTGGAAAAATGGGTGTAGGGAAATTTGCGATGTCAGAAAGCGCACCGTCTGAATCGCTCATATGTGAAGGTACTATTAATGTGTTCTAATTTGGTCTGCTTGACCGATCTTAATTTATGGAATGATCACTTAAAGGGTTTTCCTAACTACTCTATCTAAAAAATACACATTAAATAAATGCACAACAATTTGCTTAACTAGGGGAAAATTTGAAAAGATTGCAAACAAAATAATAATAAAAAAATGTAAGCTAGATTATCCTGGTACTATGCTTGGTACATTTAATAAAATTATACTATAATACTGGAAATAACTCGGTTTCACTAAAAAGAAATGTATCACTGGTGTATGGAATGTTCACTGTGTTTTTTGTTATTTCTGGCTCAATATTAATTATTTACTGTTAATAATACTGACTTTTCAAATGTTTAGAGATTATTTAAAAAAAAAAGTTCTTTACTTAACAAGATTCCTACGGCGAAATCCTTGGAGACGTGTCCTGAAGACGTGTCTTGCTGGCCACTTGTTCTTGGATGAAACCTAGGCGTGGAGAACTTGGAGTCGTGACACACCGGTTCAAGGGTGGATGTGACAAACTAGAAGTCGTGACACGCCGGTCAACTGGGTGTTGGTTCTAGTTCCAGGGTCTGGAAGACTGGAAGAATCCGCGATGCAGAGGTTGCCAGTTGTTAAAATCCTGGCTATAGGGTCGCCAGTTGTTAACCCCTCCGTCTATGGCCTGGGTTGGTTCGAAGTCGACGGGGTTTCTAGTTAGGTGGCAGCAACGGATGTGTTACTTGTAGTAGTTTTCTTCTATATTACTCTCCGAGTTCTTCTATAGTGGCTCGGAGGATACTGGGAGGCTTACTAAATTCTCTGAAGATTCCCGGATTCTTCTTATAACGTATCGGGGAAGTTTTAATCACTAAGTTCTCTGAAGAGAGCAAGGCTCGAAGGAGAAGATAAAGACTATTTCTTACTGTAATTTACTGCTAAAATGTACAAGTAGTGTTCAGCCTCTGAATTGACTTCTGAATGAACATGGAAGAATTTACTGGGGTTTATATACCCCGATTCTACTAACATCATCACTATTAAATGTTGAAGAGGCTGCATTATTTTTGCACAATGTTTGAAAATAAAGTAAATTTTTTGTTATGACAATGGTTAAACAGATAAACAAGATATAGGAAGAGGAAGTCATATTTTTAGCTTAATCCGCATAATTTTAGATCTGCTGTTTTTCCTGATCCGCCGAGTTAATTAGAACGGAAATTGAATCATGCATTCTTATATTAAGATATGCATATGGGCAAAAATTAAAAGTTTAAGGCAAGACATGACCTCATCTTTTATAACGAAGAGAGGATGCATCTAATCTAAAAAATGATTAAGAATTTTGAAAAGATCGAGTCACCAATTATTTGGCAAAACAGGAAGCAACTCCAAAATTTATTCCAACGAACAAAAAAATAATAATAAAAAATAATAATATCGCTGAGTGTATATTCCTACATGGCGACATAATGTCGTGGTGGATATTTAGTACAATCAAAGTACATCACTGAATATGGTGTAATTTTGGTTTATTACAATTATGATTATAATTACCAATCAATTCACATTCACTTGTTATTGTTAATTACAATTCCATTAAAGTACATTCACTACGTCATTAAGTACATTACATCATTAAGTACATTAATTACAGTATATATATGTATATAGAGCGAGAGGAGATTTATTTTTATTTCAGAAGTGCTCGCTTTCGCGGTGGTTACCAGAATTCGAACACTCGCATAAATAGTTATGAGATTGTGAGAAGTTAATTAATTTTAAGAAAAGAAAATAAAAAGAATACATGCGAGTTTGGTCCCTATGTAAAAATTAATAATTGAATATAAAGATCATACAGGAATTATTAATTTATATATATATATATATATATATATATATATATATACACACACAGCTTTACAAATGCCTGAGGGTAAGTTTTGGTATATATAAACGTGCGTAACTACGCTTTATGTTCTGTTTACTTTGAAATCAATGATTAACTAAGTCACTAAAAGCTAAAGAAAACATTTCAAAGACTGGTTAGTTTTATATTCACAACTAGATTTATCTATCAACAAACACTTAAAGTAAAGACGTTTATTCGTATTCTCTGTTTTAAAATATAAATTAATAACTACGCAGAAAAAACTGCGTAAAACACTATTTAATGATGAGCTCAATTCACATTCTTTCTCGAGAAAGTAAACGATATCTTTAATTCGTTACCGGTGAATAAATTAATGTACATACGAAATAATTTATTACTATAAACTCTTTTCACTTCATTTGCAGTTCAACGGAGAAGCAAGCATCTGAAGATCGTTTGATAATAACCGAATTACAAATACAGCGCATAAGAATACTGGTTAAAGACGTTGATGATGTTGAGGCACTAATACGGTAATGATTGTTCATAATCTTAGAAACCATCCGTCCACATTATACACTCGTATTTTAAAAGTGCACTCATTAGAATTTTATACCCTTTTTATGCATGAATATGTTAATTAGACAAAACCTTTCACAATAACGTGATATTCTTTGTTTTTTCCAGGAGTTATATTATAAAACCCGACAACTACGAAAGCAATACGTTAGCCGAGACTGTGACTGCAAATGATCTGGAGAATGTCCCGTCATACGGAACATCTGATAAATTAGCAGACAACGACGACAAACACCTTGTGGAGTTCTCAGCGGAAGAACCAAAATTTATCGATGAAAAAAACGAATATGCTAAGCAGACCCTACGTGGTGTCATATTTGACAGCTCCTCAGAAGCTCCCCACACCACCGAATTTGAGCGACGGATTTTATCACCCGACGGGCAGGCGGAAGAAGACAACGCATATTTTATTGAATATACGCCAGAAGAAAAGAAGCTTATACTGGCTATGGTACTGAGGGCAGAAGCTATGCCACCAAATATCGAGGTTATTGATCTAATCTCAGATGGCGAAGGGCAGATCCCGTGAGTAGCTTTTTATATTTTCGGTAAATTAGCAATAAACTGCTTCACAAAGTATAATTCAAAATAAAAATATTGTGATAAGATTTGTGTGGTGTGCGTAATTTAGAATTGGTTAAGATATTTCGAAGTGATAAATATTGCATGATTTAAATATAACTTCTTTGCATACATTTTATATACAGGGAATGTAATTTAACAAAATAGTGTATTAGGTTGTGAATGCGTTACAAATTTTGGGGACGTAAAATAACTGCGTAGGGATGCAATGTTGAAAATAAATAATGGAAAAAAAAGTATCCAAATTTAGCTAGCTTTTTTAATCACGATTTATGTGCTATACCAACTTGTATTTTCTGGATGAAATGAAATTCGAGTTTTCTTTTTAATTGTGCGTTTTTCTATATATATATAATATATATATATATATATATATATATATATATATAATATATATATGTATGCTTTACCATGCTTAGAAAAGAAATATTTTTTACTATAAACAGAGCTCAGTGTGAAGTTGAAACATCTTCAGCAGCTGAGCATCCGAAACACTGCTGTTATCTCTATTGCGACGGCAAGGCGTGATGTTGCAAAATCAGATGCGACAACTAGAACCAACGAGAGTGCAGATGGAAAAAACAAGCGTTGTACATCGTCAGTTGATACACAAACAACCATCAATGGTAGAGCAACTCTCTAATTCGATGTCCATTATTTAGTACATAATTGTCTTATTACGTGTACAGTATTTATAAAATAAGGACCTTTTAACGGAAAAAGTTCAAGATTAATTCATTATTCCGATCGTGAAAAACATTATAACTATTCCGTATGAGTTAAGAATATTTTTCTTTTTCTTCTCACACCCATAGGAAACGGAAGCTGGATGCTAACGGATGTGACAGCATGGATGATTTTGAAATTCCTCCAAAAAAACGCGTAAGCCGCCTCAGAAGGAGGAAAAATCTATCAAACAGGATTCACGGACAATGAGTGTGAATGGTGGAAATTACCACACAGAATGATTTCTGTCCATGCTGATATTTAACGAGAATAATAGTGATGAAATTAATTAAATCTACATGCATTATCTAATCAGTAAAAATAAAAACTAATTATGATATTTCCCCTTCGTTGTATATTTTAAATTACACTTTCAAAACAAAATGGAAATTTCACACAAATCAACAGTGTATCTGGTTAAATCTGTATATATGAATAAAAATATGAAAGATATATATATATATATATATATATATATATATATATATATATATATATAAGGGAATTAAAGACCATAAACATTGTACGCAAAAACTGAAAAACACGAGTATAATACGTAATTATGCAATATTTCAGAGATCTGGAAATAATTAGGAATAGCCTCAATGCAACATCTAAAGTCATATGACGGAGAGTTACAAGGTCAAGAAGAGTTGCATGGTCAAGAAGTACCTCAAAAAGCAATGCAGCGGGCGCCCGAGAAAAATTCCCACTCCTTCAAATAGCGTGCAAGATTCAATCTATCCTTTACTTGAACTGATCCACAGAGGAACTGTTCACATCTTCTGAAGGCTGTGCTCCACGTGCCACAGATCTTATATATAATGTAGACCCTAAATATGAGCTTCAATAATCTCAATGAAATTAACTTGCAAAAGGTAGAATCATTCCCTGAAGAGGTGTACTTCTGAATACACGAAAAGCCTTGGAATAATTTTTTCTTTTTCCTTGTGGGGATCAGTGTCGTGTACGCTTTAAGTGTTTATATATAGATGTACCTTTATTAGAGGATGGAAATGCTACTTTTTTATTATTTTATACAATATCTCTTTTGGGAAGTTCCTAAAATATTTGGGTGTGATACAGAGAGAGAGAGAGAGAGCGAAAGATATAGTTTATTTTTATTCTCTTACACCGCATTCTCATTTTTTATGGTTGGAATAGACATCGTGCAATCACCACTTAAGAAAATATCACAAGATAATCACACAGGAATAAACTCCTGTATTATTAACCTGCGTAATCGGGAATCGAACCATCGACCTCAGTGTCTTCGCCCTGATTTATAGCGAAACGGTGGTCCACATTGTCTACGTCTCATATCCACGCTGTGTACAATTTAATTCATACACAAGTAAAATAGGTTTTTGTATCTACGAATACGTAAATGATTAAGTCTATCAATTTAGTGAAAACACAAACGCCAACTGTGGATGTAAAAAATGAAAAGCTATATCCACGAGTGAACAGTTTTAAGTACCAAATTTTCTTTCATTAAAAATTTAACCACTTAATTATTTCACGCACACAAGCGTTTATGCAGAAAATCTCCATACATAGGCAAAATGGTCATGATAAATAAATGATTATTTATTTTTTACTTTTTTGCAGGTCATGTGCTGAGATGCCCTTGTCCCAAGAAGAGCGGTTACAGATCATTCTTCTGGCAGGATCAGGAACCTGTCGCAAGGTTGCCGAGGATTTTAACAGGAGACACGCCCCCGGCACACACATCACACACGACACCGTTGCTAAACTCATTGAGAAGTTCAAGAAGACTGAAAACACTCGACGGATGCCTGCAGAATGCGGTGTCAGCCAAAGGAGTATCGTCCGCATTATGAAAGAGCACAGATGGCATTCATACAAAATGCAAATGTTGCAGTATCTTAGCGAAGACGACCCGGACAGGCGCCTGGAATTCTGTGAATTGGCAAGAACAAAAGTGGACGAAGACACGGAGTTCTCGGCTAGCATCCTGTTTTCAGATGAAGCCAACTTTTATATTCATGGAGAGGTTAATCGTCAAAACGTACGTTATTGGAGTGATGACAACCCGCACTGGATGAGTCCCTCAAAGACGCAATGCGCTGGAAAAGTGATGGTGTTGTGCGGGATATGGGGCAACACAATTGTTGGTCCTTTTTTCATTGACACCAATCTGAATGCCGAAATGTATCTAAACATGCTGCAAGACACAGTCATGCAGGCCCTGCTGAACGAGGACGGGGGATTTCCAGTGTACTTTCAGCAAGACGGGACGCCACCCCATTACGGTATCTGCGTGCGCCAGTGGCTGGATCAGCAGTTTCCGGATCAATGGATTGGCCGGCGTGGTCCCGTGGAGTGGCCTCCGAGGTCTCCAGACCTCACCTCCCTTGATTGTTACTTGTGGGGGCACTTGAAGGCCATGGTGTACCAGGTGAAAATACAAAACACGGACCACCTAAAGGAACGCATTCGTGATGCGTGTGTATGAATAACACCAGACGTGTTAACGCGCTTTTGCCATGACTGGGAGGAACGCAACCGTATGTGCATTCAGTGTAATGGTGCCCACATAGAGCATATTTTGTGATTTACAAGTGATTGCATAATAAAGTGACCATTTTGCCTATGTATGGAGACTTTTGACTCACCCTGTGTGTGTGTATATATATATATATATATATATATATTATATATATGTGTGTATGTATATATTATATATATATATATATAAGATAGATATAGAGAGAGAGAGAGAGAGAGAGAGAGAGATATCCTTAGCCTTCACGATATATTTCATATCCTCCCCCACCCTCACCCGTACCCCATACGTTTTTGGCCCTGTTGAGACAAAAGAGTCGGCGTATGCGATGTTTATCTTATAAAATGACCTGTGGAAAAATCCAATTGACATGTATTATGGAACATTATCTAATCGGTAGATAAAATAAATGGGATATACGACATTAAGTAAAGTTTACTCAAGAACTTGAAAAGTACTGTGGCAATCTCATTTGTTTATCTTTATAAAAATTCACTCGTTGGAGAAATAAATGTCTGGAACATAGGTACTGAAATAATTCGGTTATTTTTCTCACAAAAAATAAAATGTTTCAAATAATTATGGTTAATAGAATAAATTTTTCTCGTTTGGGAAGCGTAAAAAAGAAGAACTTGTGTGAGATCGAGATTTATTACGGTAAGATAATAAACCGATATTTTAGCAATTTTAAATACATTTTCATGTCGTTCATACTGGTAACTCTTCCAAATTGTGTGATTCCTATATAAATATAAATATATATATATATATATATATATATATATATATATATATATAAATCCTATTTCGTTACATTCATTTCACCATTCGCTCGGTTAGATTTATCATATAAAATTCAATAAAATAAGTCCATTATTTATGCGCTCTAACAACTCATATTTTCCGGATGAATTGAGATTCGAAAGTTTTCTTTTTTAGTTTTTAAATAAATGTTCAGAGTGTTTCTTATTACTTGTATATAACCATTGTTTTAACAAACGGAAATAAATAAATATAATTTATTTACTGTACAAGATTCACCTCCAATGTAGAGATTTCAGCGCTCATGAGTTATCTTATTCGCTTATTTCTCTTTCCTGTTTATTTTTCTTCCTATCTAAGAGAGCAAATAAGAATAAAATAAGACAGACATACTATATATATATATATAACGTCATAAGTCACCTAATCTTCCTTCCAAAGAATGTCATTTAGACAATACATTTATTATGCAAAGATCATGTGAAGGACATTCATTTTCTTTTCTTTTTTAGTTTTTATATAAATATTCAGTACAAATCCGATGTTGCTTTCCACATGAGCACAGAAATTATAAGAAATTTAAAATTAACTAGCTCATTTCATAATTTGTAGATGCTTTTAGAAATTTCCACTGTTATGGTACGGAAAAAGGTAGGATCTAAAATCCTTATGACTAAGAACTGCGAGTATAGTAAAGCATAACTTTTTATTGCATGAAGGAAGAATCAGGTAGGAAATAATGTAGTAAGTTGAAGTTATTAATAACTCTAAATTTATAAAAAGCTTTCCGAATCGAGTTTTACATTGTTACACATTATTGTGGAATAAAAAGAGAAGTTGATTTTGAAAAAACTTTATATAGCGAAGAATGACAAAAGTAAATGAGTGTAATTTATTTACTAATTATTATTATTATTATTATAAATAGCCTAAATGTGTAAAAAGTTTGAAAATTAATAATTAGAATTGATAGAAATTTTAATAGGGGTGATTGAAGTGGTATCATTAAGAATGAAATATTTTGTACAAATTAAAACTTTCTTTTCTTTTTTAAATAATTATTCGTTATGATTGTAAGAAATTTTGTCTTTTAATGTACAATTGTATTAAATGGAATTGAAGTCTGTTCATCGGTTTTGAAACGTGGATGATATCATTTAGTTGAATATTCATACGGTATGTCACAGTTTACCTTTCTCATTAAGCAAAGGTTGATATTAAATAAATCTCATTTTTCAAGTTTCCCTCTCTCTGATATATATATATATATATATATATATATATATATATATATATATATATATATATATATATATATATATATATACAAGGTGTTTGAAAACTTTCTGTACAAATTGTAATGGGGGATAGGCAACACCAAGACAAACCCTTTTCGTCTATAAATGTATGTCCGCTGACGTCACCATTCGGCGCGAGAGGGCGCCGCTGCAATTGGCTAAAAGGTGAAGTGGGCTAGACTCGCGTTTGCCGCGGGCATTCTTAAATCGGACGTAGTACGCGTAACATGGAGCGCTTCACGACTGCTGAGATGGCTGACATGCATATGGTGTATAGGGCTGCCAATGGAAACGGAAGAGCTGCTGTGAGGTTGTACCGACAGCGCTTCCCAAACAGACGTGTGCCAAACCACCAAACGTTTGTGCATTTGCATCGGAGACTGCGAGAAACTGGAACATTCCATGCAAACATGCATGACACTGGTCGGGAGAGAAACGTGCGCACTCCTGACGTCGAGTCGGGCAGGCAGCAGGTACGGCCCAATCAACTTGCCATGGACGATACCCGCCCAAACATTGACGGCGAACCGTTCTTGATGAGCATGCACCCGTGTAGCATGTGGATTTGCGTGCGCCCACACGTGAGAATTGTGCATGTTAAACACACCCTCACGTGTGAAACAGGCCTCATCTGAGAACAGCACATAAGCCGGAAAATTAGGCTGCACCGCTGTCTGCTGCAGAAACCAGCGTGCGAATTCCACACGAAGAGGGTAATCCCGAGGTTGTAATGCCTGGACTCTCTGACGATGAAACGGATGTAACTGCTGCTCGTGCAACACTCCAGACCAGGTCGTGGTTCACACCGAGGATACGTGCAACACCTCGCGTGCTTGCGCTTGGATTGTCCTCAAATCGCCGTAGGATTTCTTCTTCCATGTCAGGAGTGCGCACGTTTCTCCCCCGACCAGTGTCATGCATGTTTGCGTGGAATGTTCCAGTTTCTCGCAGTCGCCGATGCAAATGCGCAAACGTTTGGTGGTTTGGCACACGTCTGTTTGGGAAGCGCTGTCGGTACAACCTCACAGCAGCTCTTCCGTTTCCATTGGCAGCCCCATTAGCCCTGTTCAAAAATCAACTTTTTCTTATTTTCATAGGTTTCTGTACTTTTTCCCATGCTTTTTGACCTGGAAAGGCCAAAAATCACAACCATTTTGACCTAGGTTGTTGGGAAGCATTGCCGCATGGAGCTTTACGTTTTCTGCCTTGAAATCGGCCAAAAGCACCAGTTCCGGGGTCCCTTGAATCATGTTTTGCACTATAACTTTTTATCTAAACAAGATAGAGCAACAAAATAGGCACCAAATTAAAGTGTTTTTAATCCTCTTTCTAACTTATACAATTATGATAGTCTTGGAACAAGAAATGGCACATTGGTACATACAAAGATTTCAGAAATATCACAAAATTCGTTTTCTCACACTCAAGGCAGACAAGGCGCCTTATTCATGACACAAATTTGAGATTAACATTTTGTCACAAGTCTAATCGATCAAGAAGTGAAAGCATTACATGATGATTAATTTCATAATGACATTTACACAGTCAGTTGTTGAGAGTTTGTTTCTTGAAGCTGTCAAAGCGGCGTCTGTTGAACTCCACAGCTTGAAGGAGATAGTCCCTTTGCTTGGCATCTGTTGTTATGACATTTGCAAAGTCGCTCATCATCTTGACACCACGTTCAGCAATGTCATTCACCGCTTTCAGATTCTTAACATAGTCCAACGCTTTTCTGTAGTCCTCATTCTGTGGCCAAGACGTGACAGGTTCCAGAAGCCACTCGGATCCAATGTTCAGTGTGTCCAGCAGGAAATGTGATTCTGGGCCAATGAGATCAACCAGGGTGGTCTTAGCTGTGACTCTCTGGAATAGAGGCTTTCCTGTTCTGAAGCTGTCTGGCTTCTCAGTGGCATGTAACTGGGCAGCAATGTCGTGCTTCAATGTGTCACTCAATCTACTGCTGAACAGGGCAAATGGCACGACTTCCTGCGTCAGGTACCATTTGTGGTTTTCCATCTTATTAAGTACTGCATCAGCAAGCTCTGGGTCAGTTTTCTTGTACTTCAACATGTCCTGGATTAGACTTAGATCATTCACGGGAGCATCTGCAGCAGACATTGACATCATCCATACAGGAGTGTAGAACAGCGCAAGGAAGGTGTTGAGTCTTTCCAGCTTTGATACAGTGTCTTCGTCGTACTCAAGTTGATCTGCAAACATCAGCATTTTCATGGAGTACAGGTTTCTGGCCATCCATCTGGCCTGATGAATGGCGCCTGGTCGACTCCAGTGAATACCTCGAGGAGGCGTTCCTCCAAGAACAATGACTGTCAGTTCAGCCATTTCCCTGTAGTCGGCTCTTGGAAGCCTTTCTGCTGTTAGAATGTCTTGGAGTATTTCTTCACTGTTCTTCTTCTTTTCCTTCAGCCATTTGCTGTTGATAGCCAGCATCTTTGGGTTTTCCTTGGACAAGTCCGTCCAAACATCCTTCAGATGCTCAAACCAGGGATTATCTGGCCCCTTCACCTTCCCAAACAGCTTCTCCCAAACTGCTCCTACTAGGATTTCCAGGATGTGATGTCGACAGGCCAGATAAAACACCTTTTTGTTCAGCATTTTCTCTAGCAGTTTGGCAGCTCCTCTGTGAACTCCACTGTTACTGGATGTAGTGTCAAAAACAAGGGCAGTAACATTATCCGTAAGTTCCCATGTCTCCAGTAAATCCATTGAAGCCTCAGCCTGAGCTGTGCCAGAAGAATTGTCGATGACAGGTACTCCCAATAACTTTCCTTCAGTGTATGAAGGTGGACCAGACACTAGCACAGCTAAAGTCTCTGAGGTACTTCCAGGTTCACTGCCCAAGACATCTTTGAGCAACTTTCCATCCCAGTGTAAGGCAGCGTACTGTGGGGGTTTTCACAAAACTTGGACATGTGACTCTGGCTGATATTATACCTGGACAGCATTCTGTTGCGACGTGTTGTTGAGGTTGAGATGACGAAGTTATCCAGATCAGCCCCCAGCTTTCAAGGTGGCAGAAACCATGGCAGTAACTTGATTGTCTGATAAACCAAGACGATCAGCTGTATTGCAGATGACATCACATTCCATGACCTTCCTTGGAAACGTCAAAGTCACACTAGTCACAGTGTCTTGATGGTGAGAACATCCAGGACGAGGCTGATGGTAATCCATGTCCTCTGTGTTAGCGTCGTTGTCAGTTGAGTCACCCCAGGTAATGTCATCCACATGAACAACTGCCTCTTGTTCTGCTGCAGCTGTAAAATAGTACAGCATGTTAAGACAGTAATTGTTAAGTACATGCTAAATATCGCAATGGAGTAAAACTTAAAACTTTTTGTACGTTCAAAGTAATTAGTTTTACCTTGTTCTTGTCTATGCTGCAGTCTTTCATTCCTCGCTGCTTGCTGCAGGGATCTTGTCTCAAAAATCTTGTCATGACCAGACATATGACCTTTCCTCTCAGTCTTTTGGTCTTCGTAGAACCTGATATCCTCATCTTTCTTCTCTCTGGATAACAGTCTGTTGTTCTGTATTTCCTGGATTGCATCTGGAGCTCCTATATCGAACAGGCTGTCTAATTCCAGCACAAATGCTCCTCTTTTTCCTCCAGGGTTACTTGCTCTTCCTTTGCTTTTCACCAGAGCACGATGTTTCTCATGTAGTTTCATGAAGAGCTTCATTGCGTTGTACTTGGTCATTGTCTTGATCCTAGCCATCTGCCAGAATGGGATGATAGATTCAACTGTTTCATATGCAAGGTCTTGAACCATGGGCCTCCTGCATTTTCCGGTAAATTCTGAAGATTAAGGAAATACTGGAACGCCTGTCTGTTGGTGGGAAGCTGGGAACCACTGATAAAAGCTGAAGGGTATCCAACCAGGAAAGTTTCAGTGAGAGATCTGGTAGATGGCCCAGTTGACACCTGCCTGTGGACAGTACGTGGAGGTTCTGAGATATCAACTGTGCGCCCACGGAGCTCCCTCAGCTCCTTGCTTAATGCCATTGTGAAGTTGTAACTTGTAGATGGTTTTCTAGATTCTGATTGAGTTTCTGTTGTTTCCTGAAAAATGATAGATAATTATTATTATTATTATTATTATTATTATTATTTATTTATTATTATTATTATTATTATTATTATTATTATTTATTAATTTTATGCTCTTTCATTTGATACCTAATTTGTTGCTCTATCTTGTTTAGATCAAAAGTTAAAGTGCAAAACATAATTCAAGGGACCCCGGAATTGGCGCTTTGGCCGATTTCAAGGCAGAAAATTTAAAGCTCCATGCGGCAATGCTTCCCAACATCCTAGGTCAAAATAGTTGTGATTTTCGGCTTTTTCAGGTCAAAAAGCATGGGAAAATGTACAGAAACCTATGAAAATAAGAAAAAGTTGATTTTTGAACAGGCCTACAGCCCCATACACCATATGCATGTCAGCTATCTCAGCAGTCGTGAAGCGCTCCATGTTACGCGCACTACGTCCGATTTAAGAATGCCCGCGGCAAGCGCGAGTCTAGCCCACTTCACCTTTTAGCGAATTGCAGCGGCGCCCTCTCGCGCCGAATGGTGACGTCAGAGGACATACACTTATAGACGAAAGGGGTTTGTCTTGGTGTTGCCTATCCCCCATTACAATTTGTACAGAAAGTTTTCAAACACCCTGTATATATATAAATATGGGATAAAAATTAGGAGCTTTGTGGTTTGAATATAATGCTCTGCACTGAAGGTAATGAGTTCCTTTCAGATTTTAGGTGGTATGACTCTATCTATAGTCTATAAAATAATCCATGATTTATTGTAAATTGTCATTCGAAAAGCCTTTCGATATTTAAATCATACTCTGAAAGTTGTTTTGAGATTTTACATATAATTATCATTTTTAACAACGAATGCTAAATAAAATGAATAACATTCAAATTAACAGTGGTTAATTGAAAAGTCTGATGTTACTATACTTTTAAGGGTACCAGGTATCTCCAGGCCTTTAGAAGGGTGTACATAGATCGTTTCACTGGCGATTCGTTACAAGTAGCAACCTGGGTCGCCTCGCCTAAAACATCGGATGCGCGGTTCAGTTTTCCTTCTCATTCATCTCTACAGTAAAATTTGTACTGTTATTTTTGTTTTCTGTGAATAATTTACAGATAAAACCTTGAAAAGAGGAAGCAAACTTATACAGGTGCAATGAGTTCACCCTGAAGAACTGTTTCTTTATATAATGGGGAGATGTCGTTACGACTTAGAAGATTATTTCAACTGCCACTATGCTATGTGAAGAATTGATCACGTATGAAAAGCCCGGTCGGTAAGAACAAACACTCGATTGGAAAGGAGTGTTTATAAATTTGTATTTGATGTTTTGTCAAACGAAAGCCTCGTTGTGTGTTTTTGATTGAATTCGTTTAAAGATAACTCATCATCCGAAAGTAAAGCGGGCACAAAAATAGTATTGTACGAAATGAAAATCAATTACATTGAGTATAGGACTCTCTATAACTTGACCGGTGAAATAATGTTAATTCTTATTTACTGTGTAGTGCAAAGCAATAATGATGTACCTGTGAACTCGTTTATGTTCAAGTTTAGTGTTTTGCGCAGTAGAACCTAAATTATTTTGATGAATTTTCAATATATTTAATTATCTAATATAATTCTGTGTATATATTTCGCCTGAACTATTGTTTTGATGATTATACTCCATCGTCTTGTATCTTATATTTTTATTTTATTTTTGTTTATATACATATATGTTCATCGATCGTATTTCTTATACTATTATTATTTTTTATTTTATTTTCGATCATATATATTCCATCGTTTGATTGTATATTTATTTTCTATATATTTCTGATTCCAATAATTCGTCTAAATAAACAATGATTTAATGGTGTTTTATTTAATTCGGTTTATTTGTATTTCTTTTATTTTTAATATTGGGTTTTGTTTAAATAAATAGTTCTCTTTCTGACCAAGTTTAAGGAGAAAGTCACTCTTGCTTTTACTAAATAATTAAATAAAAACATTATTTGGCAACTCGTGTAAATAAAATAAATGGTGGTATCTACAACTCACCCAAATAAGGTATACCTGAACAATTAAAAAACATTATTTGGCAACTCATCTATATAAAAATTAAAATAAATGGTGCTCTCTAGCAACTCACCCTAATAAGGTACACCTGAACGCAATCAAAATAAATGGTGGTTTCAGGTAATCCCTTCATATATAAATAAAAACATTATTTGGCAACTCATTTAGATAAAAATTAAAATAAATGGTGGTATCTGGTAACAGCCTCCATATAAAAATAAGTGGTATCTGGCAAGCCACGACCCTCTAAAACAAATGCTTGGCCCTTGGATGTTAATAATGCGTCTGGCTCCAGCCAGGCGAACACCTTCCTTCTTAGGTTAAGGCTTAGGTTAGGATTCCCTTTCGGGGGTGAGGACATCCCAACTTCTCCCCCAAAGACCTCCTCCGTCTCCTTTCTCTTCCTCTCTTAGGTTAAGGCTACCCCTTCGAGGGGAGGTCATCTCCCTTTTCTCGCCGAAGCGCCATCCCCTCTCCCCCTTGGCAGCATTGAGTTGTGTCATAACCCTTCCCCCTTTGCAACATTGATGTTGGATAACCCCCTCCCAGTTTGTTGCATAGCACATGTGCAATATCTTGCAACATTGGTCAACATTTGCATTTGCATTGCAACATTCTTGCACTCTCCCATTTTGCGCCCACACTACTGACATTCATTCCAGTCCCACCATGTTTTCCAGTCACTCTGCGCTCAGGGGCAACGCCCACTTTCCCATTCAGAATTTAGACCACCGATTACTCTCACTCTACACGCATTCCCCATGCTTCTAGCCATATCACTTAGCACATTTCAGAAATTATCTTTTCTTCTGCACATTGATCATTACATGGCACATACGCTACAATCACTGTTACTAATGAACTTAAATTTAGGATGCCAAAATGTGTCAGCAACATATTTGTATTAATTTAAAAGTTCATAACACTTCTACTTTATTTATAAAAGTTATTATAACTAAGAATGCTCCTTCATCGTAAGGAGTATATAATTTATGGGAGTTTTACTCCCATTTTCGAGGGGCACTCCTTCCAAGGGCAAGATATCCTTAAGAAACTTAAGTGGTGTCCTGCTTTACATGATTGATAAAACAGAATTAATAGGACTATATATGAATTATTGACGCAGTAACGCAATATCTACTAACACTCTCGTGTGCAATATTATTAAAATTCATAAAAGTAAGCCGATACTTCATCCTTTGGCGGATTCATCAAATAAATTGCGTGGTGCTACACAGCAATATTGCATTGCCGTCATGCCGCATTTCAGGAAACAAATAACATTTAAACGAATTTTCATTCATATTTTTGGTGATTCAAATTAATAAAATGCAAAAACTGCCATACATTAACAATTTTAAATTAAGTTATTGCTTCTTCTTCTACTACTACTACTACTACTAATAATAATAATAATAATAATACTTGAATCTCAGCTTTTCTTCAATATAATTTTTATATTTAGCTTCTATTTATTTTAAGCATGAAGGAGGGGCCCAAGGGCGAATGCCCGCGTAGAGGGAGAAGGGAGCCGAAATCAAGGTTCAGAGTTTCAGAGATGCCGAAACACACTGCGTTTGGAAGATTGTAGTTCATAGGCAGAGGGAAAGATGGATTGAAGAAGGTTGTTCCAGAGTTGGACGGTTGAGTAGATAAAAGATTGAGAATATCAATTAACCACACCTTTAGAGACTTGGACAGAAAAGGGGTGATAATATGTTGAAAGCCTGGTACTGCAAGCTCCCCTTAAAGGTGGAGGCATGCAGTTGGAGAGTTCTGAAGAGCAGTGTCCGTTATAATAACGATAGTAAAGAGAGAATGAGGCAACAGTGCAGCGAAGAGATAGGGATGGAAAACAGATAGTAAAAGGCAGGGAAATGATGAGACGAAAAGCCTGTGATTCCAACCCGTCAAGTAGAGCTGTATGGGTTGAGCTACTCCACATATGAGAAGCATACTCCATACAGGGGCGGACAAGACCCCTGTACAGAGACAGGAACTGAGTTGGGGTGAAGAAACTATGGAGCCGGTACAGTACATCTAACCTCTTACAAGCTGTTTTAGAAGGAGTATATGTGATTTTTCTTGGAAAGATCATGAGAAATCTAAACACCAGTAATGTTAGGAGAAGAGAAAGTTTTGAGTGATTGAGATGTTGTTCAATATGAGGGGATAGACGTGTGGAAGATTGTGACGAATAGACAGATGAAGGAACTAAGCCACAAGATTTTCTCTGCCTCACTCAGAGACCGTAGAAAGATCAGAGGTCAGGTGCTCCATAGCATTCTCACGCGAATCACGGAAGAACTGTTGAGAGGGACGCTATGTGAAGTTGATGGAGAAGTGAAGAGTGGAATCATCGGCATAGGAGTGTATAGGACAGTAAGTGTGAATTAAAAGATCATTAATAAATAAAAGGAAAAGAGTGGGTGACAGGACAGAACCCTGAGGAACATCATTGTTGATAACTTTAAGAGAAGAACAGTGGCCATCTACAACCGCAGCTGTAGATCGGCCAGAAAGGAAATTAGAGATGAAGGCACAGATACAAGGATAGAAACCGAAGGAGGGAAGTTTCGAAATTAAAGATTTGTGCCCGTCTCTATCAAAAGCTTTCGATATGTCTAGCACAATAGCAAAAGTTTCACCAAAATCCCGAAAGGAGGATGACCGAGAGTCAGAGAAACATGCAAGAAGATCGGTAGTACTGTAGAGCGTCCCTTCAGGAACCCATACTGACGATCTGAAAGAAAATTGTGAGAAGAGAGCTGTTTAAAAATGTTCCTATTAGGGATGGATTCAAAACTTTGGAAAGGCAATCAAAGCAATTGAACGATAGTTGGAGGGTTGAGAGCGATCACCCTTCTTTGGGACAGGCTGAATGAAAGCGAACTTCCAGCAGGAAGGAAAAGTATCTGATGAAAGACAAAGACGAAAGAGTTTTCCTCGGCAGAATGTCAGCACAGAAGCACATTTCTTGAGAACAACAGAATGATTCCTATCATTACCGCATGCCTTCCAAATGTTGAGTCCAGATAGGGCAGAAAAACACCTTTGAAAAGATTTTAATTTTAGACCTAATTAAGTCAGAGGGGGGAAGAGACGGAGGAACAGCACCCAAATTGTCCAGGGTTGAGTTGGATGCAGAAGTTTGAGCACAAAGTTCAGTTTTATCAGGAATAGAGACGATAACTGAATTGTCGGAATGGAAAAATAGGAGGGAAAGAAGAGGAAGTAAAGTTGTTGGAAAGGATTTTGGCTAAGCGCCAGGAAGAGCAAGAAGAATTAGAACTAGATCGGTTTTCACATTTTTATCTGATGAAGGAAATTTGGCTAGTTGAAGACAGAGCAGGTGTATTTAGTTTGAGATTGGTATGTCAGCTGTAGCCAGAGGGTATAGAATTTGGAAGTTTCGAGTTCGGGAATACGGGAGCAGGTTAGGTCATTGCCGACATACCTTTCAAATAAATCTGAGTATAGAGATATCAGGAAGGAACAGGAAAGGGGTTGCTCTCATTTGAGTCAGACACCTAAGTTTCAGTGCAGAAGAGAAGGTGAGGTGAGGTTTACAGGAGAGGTGGTGTCCAACAGGTTGGAAATTTCAGGAAAGGCCACAAATATTGCAGAAGTTTATGAAAAGTGAATGAGAAAGAGGTCCAGGACATCTCGAGTGAGTAGTAGCAGAAGCAGTCCCGCTGCCTTTGTCTCCTTTTTCGGTACCGGCAGGAGGGGAGCCAGAAGTTGGGACATTTATGGTGCCATTAAGGGCGTACAGTTGACCTAACCGGGCATTCAATAATTTTACCATAGGTTACGATATATATATATATACCGGGTCCGCAAAAAAAAAGGAGCATGACGAAAATTGCTCTCACGCCGCATGTTTTGCCGGACCCTTAAATGTTATATATCTAGCTAAAGATAAAAGAGCCCAGAGTTGTATAAAACAAATTTCATCAAAATCGGTCATAAAATAAAGATTTTATGGCCACAAACGTGCAATGACTAAAAAAATGAATTTCCGCGTAAAAATTTAATGTTTTTCTCATTTTAAATTATTTTTTTCAGATGCCTAAATAATTTTAATCAATAAAAATGATAATATGCCCTTTTCTAAAGAAGATAAAATATTAATATTCATTATAGACTTGATAAAAATTATGGCGCAATAAAATTATTACAAGTTTCCGAATAAACCATGGTCGAAAGGAGGTTTGGACAAGCTGTTAAGAAAAATCTACGAAACTGAAAGTACTGAATGGAAACAAGGAAGCGGGACGCCAAGATCAGTTCGAACCGAAGAAAACATCAGAGATGTGGAACTAAGAATTTGTAGTCAAGAAGGCAGACCAGGGACTCACGTGACACCGTCAAGAATTGCTAATGAGTTGAGCATATCCGAAAGTAGCGTCAGAAACATTATTAAAAACGACCTTGAACTAAAACCTTATAAACGGATACACGGGCAGAAATTAACTGAAATTAACGAACATAAAAGAGTTGTTTGTTCTGAACGCATGTTAAGAAATATCACTCCCGAAAAAGTAGACCTCGGCTTTTTTACTGACGAAAAGAAGTTTACGGTAGAACCACCGCGAAATTCCCAAAATGACAGAGTGTATTCAAGAGTTAATCGTAAAAATGAAATACCAGATGATAGACTTTATGCTACCCGTAATCATTTTTCTGCCAGCGTAATGGTATGGGTCGGTGTGTCTAAACTAGGCAAGACATCTGTTTTTTTCGTAGAGCCAAACATCAAAGTAGACGCCCGCTATTACACTGAAACTTTGTTGGAACAAATGCTGCCCGAAATGAGACAATTGGCGAATAATGGTTACTTCTTATTCCAACAGGATGGCGCTCGGGCGCATACCGCTAAGTCAACTATTGAATTTTTAGAAAATAATGTTCCTGAATTGCTTTACCCAAAAGATTGGCCCCCTAATAGTCCAGATTTGAATCCCGTAGACTACGGAATATGGGAAATGTTGGCTGAGAAAGTGTACAAGCATAAGATCCGAAATGTCGAACATTTGAAAGAAGTTATCGTACAAGAATGGGAAGAAATTACCCAAGATCAAGTAGATAAAGCTATAGATCAATTTAGGCCCCGATTACGAAGGGTTGCAGAGGTTTCTGGCAAACATATCGAACAATTTTTTTAGTCTTATAATTTCGTTTTCTTTGGAAATTGTAAAATTATATGACATGTCGTAGTAAAACTTTTATATATTTTTTAATTTTTGACGTATTGACATGAAATTTGGTACTAACTTAGTTTATTTGTTGCTTATTTGCCTAAAATAAATTATTTGTCATTATGTGTAAAAATAAATGTACAGTAAACATTTTCGTCATGCTCCTTTTTTTTTGTGGACCCTGTATATATATGTATATATATATATATTATATATATATACATATATATATATATATATATATATATATATGTGACCTCGGAGGCCGACACCACATAGCCTATGTTCTTGTATATATATGCTATAGCTCCCCCCATTTTATGTCACTCTCTTTTATGACGTGTTTACGTGTATGTCACTATCTTTCAACCAATCCAGAATACAGAGGCCTCCAACGAGAGAGAGAGAGAGAGAGCGACGCTGGTTTCGAATGAGGTAGAAACAGTATGAAAGAAGAGTAGAGCAAATCTTTGTGTTTGATAAGAGGTACGAATCCATTGGAAGTTGAAAGTAGAGGGAAACAGGGCAAGCAAATAAAGGGCGCGATAAAAGCCTTGGTAGGAAGGTGTACTAGTGCAAACACTGATGTATGGATGCGAGACGTCGTTTGGTGTGATAGTTCACCGACAAAAATGAGCATTTAAAATGAATAATATTAGAGGAATGTGGCAAAACGGAAAGATCGTATGGAAAGTAAGAATGCGCGGGAAATGTGTTGAGTAAAAAAGCTGTTTGAAAGGAGAATAGAGGAAAATACGTGGCCCTGGTTTGTAAACATGGAGAAAATAAATAATGATATTATCAAGAGTAGTGACATTGTAAAGTACGTAGGTGTGAGAAGTAGAGGAAGACTTCGCAAAATGTGGAAGAATCTACTATCATTAGTGAATTGCGTATAAGCGTGGACTGATAGGAATGTGGCACAAGAGAGTGAAGCGAAACAGATTTTGGATGAAATCGGTTTGTGAAGAGTATAAATAGAAGCTGTTCTCACCTAACGTACAGTTGCTGAGGAAAGTTCGTCGGCATCCTTATATTCAATTCGATTCAAGAGATCCGACATTATCCAGCACTTCATTCAGAACTTGCATCAGACTTCATCGATTTATTTCATTAGTCGTACTCAATTTAATATTCTTAACGTAGGCCGTAGGCACGGGGGCATTTTATTATGAATTTAATTTAGTATTTGAAGCTAATCGAATTATTTCCCTTTGGCCATGAGAACTTTTCTTGCTATTCCTTTGGACATGTTGACATTATATAACGTAATTCAGTCTAATTTTGATGTGACCTAAATATCGTGCTGCTTCCTTTGTTTCATCAGTGAATTTTGTATGTAATTATACGATATTCGTGTGTAGGCCTAGCCTACTGTGGTACTCAGTGAGGCTGTATAGTGAATTTAATGTGGTACTAAATTGAAATTGACATTCAGTACTGTAACTTAGTTTTGACTGACAACCTACACGTAACCTTGGTTTTGAGTTTATCCAACCACCAACATTGGTTCACCTTCGGCGTCATCTTCGCGGTCCACAACTCTAGGGCTAAAATGCTAGAAGCGCCAATGTAAAAAAATCCATTTTGTTTAGATAAGGGTAGGGCTGAACTCGAAATCATCTGTTCTTCCAGTGCTACAAGGGTCAATGTCATCAAATAATTAGGTACACCGCACTGAGTCAAAGTCAGTCCTTGATCACAGAAAGAAACCTTCAATCACGTTTTTCTCAAAACGCAAAATTTTGACATTGGCCCTTCTAGCTTTCACCCCTAGAATGGATCCCCGAAATTGCGCATCCTTCACACCCAAGTTATTTCTTTCCGCGCATTTAACAAATCTACTGAAAAGTAGATTGCTATCTACATTTTACATACGCAGTTATAACGCAAAGTCCATATATAATAAAGTTTTCATAAATACTAGTGTTTTATGTATATACTCGTGTGTTTTTTTCTCACTATACATTTTTTGTATCACTAAAATAAATATTGCGAGAACACTACCATTCATATATTTATTATTTCGCATATAATACGTGAAAAGGGGTAGGGCTTACCGTAGTGAAAAATTATTATTTTTACTCAATCATATAGCTCTAAATCTTCCACGAATCAGCACCTAAAACTTCACCAACGAGCTTTCAACATATACATACTGTATACAGTATATCATACATAGCCATATAAGGACACCGACGAATTCGATAAAAAGATACTCGTAACACTGTAACAGTAATGACAGTAAATGGGTTCCAGAATTTAAATCAACAACTTACCTAATAAAATGCTAATATTTATCATTCATTCACAAGATTTTTATTCAAAATAAAAATACTATCAAGAGATACACGTCAGAACGAATACTGATTCCAGAATAATCACTAAACGATGATGATAATACAGAAAACACATTTGTCAACAGTTTTATGTAGCTAATGTGATGCACATTAAGATTTTTTTAAATACTACAGAGGGTTAAATAGATACCACGACTATTGCCCATAAATTTGTTAAAAAAGAATACAGTATAATATAAAACCAAGTTCTCATGGTAAGATAACTATGAAAGATAAATTGACTTGATTATGTTTTGTAATGCCACGAGCAGAAGTTCCCGAGAATTGAGAGATTTCACGAGGGGGTCGAATTACTGGACTTTGGAAAGCAGAGTAAAGTCAAAGGGGACTTTCGCGAAAATTTTGGCATTCCATTATCAACAATTAACAGATCCATCTGAAAGAACGCTTCGTGCCGTCAGAAAACGTGCAGAAACAAACCCTCGCCAAGCTGCTGCTACATTGGGTTCAAGTTAATTTTAGCTCTAAGACCATCAGACAATATCTTCACGACGTGGGCTATTATTGCCCATGGTTACCCCTTGCAACATTGCCCGTCAGAATCAGTGGGTGACATCGATGGCTAAACCTGATTCTGCCTTTTGGAACACTGTAATCTTCTCAGATGAGTCTCGGTTTGCTTCATTTCCAGATAGTGGATGAGTATGGGTATGGAGACATCTATCCCAATAATTTTCTCTGATGCATCCGCAAATTATGGTACAACAAGAGGATTTCTCTAGTGGTGTGAGGTGCAATTTGTAACAATGGTCGAACAGAGCTGGCGGTCTGCACAGGAACTGTTAATTCAGCCAAATATGTACAGATCCTGGAAGAGGGGCTTCTACCCACTTATTCCAATGACAATATCTCCACACATAGAAGATGGGGCCCCAACTCATACCACTACTCGTGCTGCGCAGAGGTGGCATGAGAGCCATAGAATTCAGCGTTTGACATGGCCAGGTCAATCCCCGGATATTAATCCAGTAGAGTATGTGTGGTACATGCTAGATAGGTTATTAAGAAAGCTGCAACCGAAGCCTACATCCAGGGCAAGCTTCGTCAAAGTTATAAAAGGAGAATGGGCTGCAATACTTCAAGAACAACAAGCAAAGCTTATCAATGAAATGTCAGAACGTGTGTCAGCTGTACATAATGCAATGGGGAAGCAACACAATTCTAAATATAGTGATTCAATAAATTACTGACTTTTATTATCAAATGAGTGTGCCTATTTACTTTCATCAACCCTCTCTACGAGTTTGGAATTAACAAAATGAACCATACAAGCATTTGCTGCATTGAATAAACAATGTCAGAAAGATTCTACAAATAAAATATAAAATCTAATGTATTTTTTCCCGCTGATCTTTTCCCGTGTCTCATCTACCTTGTGAGCAGTCCAGCATGCTCTCAAATACATACTTCTCTTTCTGTTCCTCAGTACACATACATGCATCTTACATAGTACAGTCTAAACAATTTTTCAAAATTAAAGAAAAAAGGCAGGGTTTCTAATAGCCTCGGAGACCTTGATTTTGGCTCCTTCTCTTTCTATCGGGGCGGCATTTTTGCGGACGTTCACCCTTGGCCCCTTCATTCCTCCATAATATATATATATATATATATATATTATATATATATATCATAGTGACCTTTAAACATTACTGTTAATAGTATGACCGCAAACAAGACGAGAGCAGGGCAATTGCAATGTTGATCAAATGAATGCCAGTGCCAACCCCCTCCCCTCAAGTGCCAATCCCCAGGGTCCAAAGAAAAAGGAAAAAAGGGGGAATTCCCCCAGCAAGCTTGGGGAGTCGACCTAACCTAAGAGACTTTGGGGGAGAAGTTGGGCCGGCCTCACCCCCCCAAAGTGGTATACCTAACCTAAGAGAGAGAGAGAGAGGAAGAGACCATCCATCGTCTGCGAGACGCAGACGCACAATGAGAGCTCAGGTAGCATCACTTGGCTTAGAAGCGTCTTTCAGCCAGTTCGCTTAATCAGCCAGTTGGGGCACACAAACGTACATACCCTCACCGACTATATATACGCCCATAGATCCACTATTATCACACACACACACACACACACACACACACACAAACGTATATAAGCAGATGCATGTAAAGTCCCAATAGCAAAATCTATACGAGCATGCCGAATAACTACCACACAAAAAGAATACCGCACCACAACCACGATAGACTTTTAGCTCATCCCAGCACATGGTGAGATGAGGGCTACAAACAATTGTCTAAGTATAGACTTTAAGGAGCTCATCCCATCAACAGCACATGGTCAGATGAGGGCTAGAACCAATGGTTTAAGCATAGACTTTTAGGAGCTCATCCCATCAACACCACGTAGCCGAGATGAGGGCTACAACCAATCGTCTAGACCTTAAGACCTCTCAGCAGTAACACAGTATTACACTGCCGCCGTACCTACGGCAGTACTTACCAACACCTGACCAAACCGCCTTACCCACGACTTTTAATTACCAGCTCCTGATAGACCAACACGGTCTCTAAATACGATCCAATTAATAGACAAAGCTATTAAGCATAAACAAATACGTTTATGAGGCCAAGGGTAGACCGACAAGGTCTCGAAAAAAGAGCAACGCTATTACTTTTATCTACTAAGCTTTTTACGGTACAGAACCACCACGAGGCCAATTTGACGTTTGGCAGGCATTCTTTTAAACAAAATACCGGATATGATAAACTAAGTTTAATGCAAAAACAAATTTTCACTTTAATATACAAATTTATCCTTAAACTATAACATAAAAAGCATTAATATGATTTTTAAAACAAAATAGAAATTAAATTAGGGGTAACTATTTCATTTTTCCTCTTTTACCCAATTACTTTGTCTCAATACAAACTTATCGTTAAGACACAAATATATCGTTAAACTATAACATAAAAAGCAATAATATGATTTTTAAAACAAAATGGATTCTATTTCGGGGTAACTATTTCATTTTTCCTCTTTTACCCAATTATTTGGTTTCAATACAAATTTATCTTTAAGACACAAATATATCTTTAAACTATAACATAAAAGCATTAATATGATTTTTAAAACAAAATAGATTCTATCTGTGGATTGAGTAAGTCAAATTTGGTAAAGGCACGCCCCCAGAATTCGTCCAATTACAACCCAATGGGCGGGGCATGAGAACGAATCCATGGTTGGTGGAAAACTTCGCTCTCACGTTACAACCACACCCAAATTCTCTGACAGCCAACAGGAAACTCGCGAATCAAATATTGGGGGGGTTCTGAGGCTGGCTTCAATAGGGATCACGTATATAAAAAGGAGCATTTTCAGCTGGAGCCCACAACAGTGATTTTCATAAACGAGCAACTACACATTCTCTAGTCATGGACACTTCCAGTCAGATACATCAACTTCACTGCTCCCCACAGGTGTTTAAGTCAACGATCCCTCTACCGGGGCCGCACTTGTGCTTTTCGGAGCCGCCGAACGGAACGAACTACTTTCAACGCAATCCATTGCAGAAATTTCTGACTGCGAGAAAGAACCAGCTGATGGAGAGGCCATTGAGACGTAAGTAGAAATAATTACGCAATAATTAAAAAATTAGTTTGTGAAATGTGATTTAAACTGGTTATCATTCTCGGGCTATACACACATCGTATCATTCAGTGCTTAACCTTTGCAATGTTAACTAATTTTATAAAAAGCCATAATAAACGCATTTTGAAGTGAAAGGATAGTCGACCGGGTCCGAGACCCGGTGTTGACAGAGGATGCGTAGTAATCTTCCTTTTGACCTCGTTCAACGGTCCTGGGTTCGAGACCTTTATTTCATTTTTGTGGTCTATATTTATTCGTCAACTTGTTATTTATTTTAGTGCTCCTGAGAATATTCTTTGAAAGTGAAATTTTATTACGCGATTGTTCCCCTGTACGTGTTAACTTAAAAATTTATCGAAAGCTCTACAGGTAGGCTTTTAGTTGTAATGCCTATTACAACTAATAGAACACTACAACAATATCCTAGATGCATTGGAAGGCAATGACAACTACGATGTTATATACACAGATTTTGCTAAAGCTTTCGACAAATGTGACCATGGTATAATAGCACATAAAATTAAATATATGGGAATAACAGGCAAAGTGGGAAAATGGATTTACAACTTCCTCAGAGAACGTCTGCAGGTTGTCAAAATTCAAGGTATATCATCATCAGAATCGGAAGTATACAGCTCAGTACCACAAGGGACAGTACTGGCCCCACTCCTGTTCATTATCATGCTAACAGACATAGACAACGGAGTAAACAGCAACAGTATAGTAACATCCTTTGCAGACGATACAAAGATCAGCAGAAAAATCAGCGATGTACATGACGTGGAGGTCTTGCAGAGGGACACGAACAAAATATACAAAGAGACAGAAGCCAACAACATGTCATTTAACACCGAGAAATTTCAGCTCTTAAGATATGGTAGAAAAGAAGAACTTAAACAGACCGCATATTATGCTCCAGATAGACAGGAAATTCAGAGAAGCACGAAAGCGATCGATCTCGGGATAATAATGACAGATGATGCGAAATTCGAAACACAAAATCAGGTAGCGATAAATAAAGCAAAAAGAGTCCCCGGACAGGTACTAAGAACGTTCAAGAGAAGGGACAAGACAGTAATTATTCTCCTGCTAAAAACACTGATTATACCAAAACTTGAATACTGCTCAGTTTTGAAGTCCCCATATAAAAATAAGAAACTAATAAACTAGAAGAAACGCAAAGGCATTTCACAGCCAAGATTGATGGCTGCAAAGAACTCAACTACTGGGAAAGACTACGTAAACTAAATCTGTACTCCCTGGAAAGAAGAAGAGAGAAGTATACCATAATCTACATATGGAAAATGTTTGAAAAACTGGTACCAAACCTAAAACTAAACCCAATTACCATTCAAACAACACTGGAAAATAGGAAAGGCAGAATGTGTAGTGTTCCCAAATTAAAGGCCCGACAAGGGATCTCCTCAACTCTGAAGGAAATATTGGTTTGTCAGGGGCCACTTTTCAACCAGCTTCCAAAGAACCTCAGAAACGTAACGGGGGTCAAAGTTGAAGTCTTCAAGAGAAGACTGCTGAATGCCTGGCTCAGGACGGTACAAGATGAGCCGGGCGTGCCTGGCTATGTACGGTGGAGAGCGCAAGAAAGCAAGTCGCTCCTTCACCAAGTCAGACCTAGAGGCGGGGCCACCAGCTTGAACTCCGTGTTAAGAGAAACCAACGCACGAAACAACATAAGGTTCATAAGGTAAAGTAAGGTATATGGTGTGGTTGTAATAATACATTTTCAACTCATTACATTTTGTTCTAAAATGTTTATTAAAAAAGCAGGTATCCTCAATATTTAATTATAGGTTAGTTTGCAATAGTACTGCGCTAGGCTTTCTGAATACAATTCGAATTAAGTAAAAAAGATTCAGAAAAATGTATGAACTAATCAAGTTAATTTAAAATTATCCTTTCTCTAATAGGTCTGATGCGGAGCTGACACGTGTTATAGCTACTTTTCGTGACAGTTTGAAGAAACGCAAATAACTGACAGTGATTTGGAGATTGAAGTTTTCCCGCCCAGTCTACCCAGTGACCTGAATACGGAGGTCGAAATATTGGCTCACATCCGGTCCAACGATTGCCAGGTCGTCCGAAAACTAATGTAATCTTTTTTCTTTCGGTTAAGAAGACAGTGTATTTTTATCAATTTATTAAATGAGAGAAATCATGTTTTATAAATTAGTACAATTTTACATCCAACTTAAATTAGTAACAGAATTAGCACCCATTAAATTTTAAAAAAGCTACAGAGCACAATGCTAACATTATTGGGGACAGCTTACATTTTACACAGTATTGTTGCAATTATATATTTTATATATACGAGTAAAAATTTACACTATTTCATCATTCAGCTCAGTGTGACATGGTTCGAATAATTTTTAAAAATTTATAAATTCATTTCCACGTGACATATGCAAGAGAAATTGTAATTGGTAGGGATTCCAGATAACTTCAAGGATATGCAACTGTTCGAGAAATTTTACAATAACAGGGTCACTCCAGGGACGAGTCCCGAGTGAATTAAAATAGTGCATGCTTTCCCCATTTTTAAAGTAGATGGCCAACCAATGAATCCCTGCGCCACCAATAATAGCTGTGTTGACAATAATTGCCCTGCAGTCTCTAGTACTTGGCAATTTCAATGTTTCATTCTTCGCAAACACACCGATAAATTTGGAGCGTGTGATTCGGTCACTATTCATTACTCTCTGAAGCGTATTCGCATCCATTATAAACGTAAGTGATTTTACTCCTGAAGTTGTCAATCTCTTTTAGAGCTTGTGACTCGAGGTACACCGGTACACTTATAGGCGCTTCTATTGGGTTGGAGAATTCCAATCTGACTGAGATGTTCCTACTTTGTTGTGGACTTAAGTGTGTATTTACACTAGCAGATAAGTCAGGAGTGATGTCAGACGGGTAAAGGTTAAACTGATCGATGAATTCTTTCTGCGTTACCCCAGTCCCAAACTCATCGCAAGCGCCGGCGATATGGAACAGATTACTATATGCTCTCGCGCCAAGCGGGAACACTGCGTATGATGCGTAGTCCGTATGCAATGTTCCTCCCAGTGCAACACCGTTGACGTATAGAGTTATGTTTTTAAGGCCGAAATTCTCGAATTTAAAGGCGTTCTTTTTATATTTTCTATTCACCGAAGCGTGATCCTCCAATCCACTTCATAACCTTTTAGGTAGAGCCCTCAGGGCGATAGTTTCTATCTGTTTTGAGGCCAACCCTGCGGGCACCGTGTATAGTTTGATCTGTACCCTGTTAATTGGGTATTTTACTGTGGCATATAGTAAATAGTTTTCAATTTCTATTTGTTTTGGTGGACTTAGTTTCATGCGAAGGTATGTTTCCATAGCATGAACCACAACGGGTTTTGCGCCCTATTCTTGATCAGCTCCCAGATTTATGCAGATCTCAAGATTCGTGAGGGTGAGCTTTATTTTCATGTCAATGCCATTCATAAGCAGTTTCTCCTGGAATGTGAAGTCTGTATGCAGGCGTCCGAAACATTCGTATATCTTCTTTTTAGAATTTGTAAATTTGTATTTTATACTACTTTCGTCTTTAGTCTGATAATAGCCCTCGGCACTTAAAAAGGTATCCTTCGCTTCTTTTGAAAAGTTGAGGATATTTTCCACATAGGCTCATAGGTAATAATAATCCGTTCCTACCGAGATCTTGACCTGATTTAAATACACATCACACTGGCTGAATATGGAGTGTAGAAAGTTTGTTTCGGGAAATACAACATATTTATTATCGTAGTCCGTTCCATCTGAATGGGCTGTACGTAGTTTAGCGTACATGTGCATGCAGCTTGGATAAAAAACGTAACAGCCTGAGGTGGGTATCACGAATTCTATGGGAGCACTCGTGGAACTAATCGTGTTTAACGGGTTAATCTTAATAAAGTTACTGTGCTCAATAGAAACTTGTGTTGGAGGCATATCAAAGAGGGACAGCTCCGATTTACAACATTGTGAGATACACGGATTTATGAAGCGTGCCATGACCAGTTAGAAATAGGGCCACCTCCCTCGACAAGTAGTACCTTCCTATGATTCCTGAGAGCAGTCCTTAGCTTATATCAGTTAAAAAAAATTATCAACCATAGGCTTTATTCGCTTAGAACACTTCTTTTTTGATGTCCTTTTACGTTTATCGCCACGTGCTGGTAGCCCCTTCTTCGACTTCCTAACGGCCCTCTTCTTCCCACCACCAGGCATTTTTCTCTTTGCACCTTTGATGATTTCGTCTAGTGTACGCATAAATGCTTTTTTAGAGCTTCTTTAGGTCTAGTCCCCGCCATTATGTCTTCTACCGTGTTAAAACCTGATTATAGCGCCTTCCTCCCGAGGTATCTGGCACCCCTCTTCAGCAAGGGAACAGCCATACGTAGTATAGCTGAAAAAATGGATCCAAGCCCACTCCCACGCAGGTATCTCACCCGTCGATAGACTGTGAAAGGCCTTCGGTTCATTATAACTCAGTGTGACGAAAGTGGAGCTTCACTGTTAAGCTCCCGTCACCGAATGGGAAACTTCTCCCCTCATTCGTTCTTATATATATTGAGATATTGGTTAATAGATTAGTCGCAACATTCACATAATGAGGTTTGTCATATGCAATGCTATGATTGGAGATGTGAGCAATGCGGAGCAGACGAGCATGGGTATCCCCAACAAATTGATGCCCCACGATATTGATGTAAATATAGCACATGTCTGGGGATGGATAGCCATCACCCAATTTCTCCAATTTCAACTGATACATTAGGCTGGACAATTCATGTTGTGCCTCGTGAAAGGTATCTCTTTGGAGCGCTGCTCCATATCGGCCATAGGTTATAATTTTGAACAGTCTTTTGTCTTTAATATTTTCATTATCCTGTGATTTTAGGGTCAAAGCATGTGCAGAGGTTTCTTTTTTGTACGATTTCGTGTACTAAATCATCCGTAAGATTTGAGCAACAACATCCTCAGCCGCACCATAACGACCCGGGCCTAATGTTACCTCTGTAATGTGATACAGTGCTTCCCCAATCCGGGCAGCACGCATGGTTTCATCCCTAATTACCCCTGCCTTTTCACACTCAACACCATCTCTAAGAACCGTAAAAACGGGTTCTTTATAATCAATACTTAAGAAGCTAGTGGAGACATGAAATTCGAATATCCCCACCTCATACGAATCACGTTCCAATTCAATAGGCCCATGGAGTTCTGATACAAAGTTGGTCAGGGTGTTGTTAGGATGTACAGACAGAGAAGATGAAGGTAGTGTGATAGAAGTGGTTAGGCGCCATGTTGCATACTATTCAAGCTTCATTATTGCAGCAGCTTTTATATAGGTGTTGAAGCTTTCTGAGTACCCTGGCCATTTTACCAGGTGCATTTTTCTCTTTCCTGAACCTTTGCTGCCTTAAACTTTTTCAATTTCAAACACGGTTTTTCCTAAATTAAATATCACTTTCTGCAACTCTTCGGGGTAAAAGCCTATTGCGATTTCTTCCCCATTCAAATCTTCAACGTAGTACAGCATTATCTCGCCTTTAGGTCTCATAGCCCAAACTTTAAAAATCTCGTGTCCAGCCTTGCTCAAATCCCTTTGCGAATTTATTTCCCGAACGCGATAGCCTTACATAATTAATCATTGATTTTGAAACGTGTAGAGTGTGGCAGTACTCTAAGAATATCTCTTCTCACCTCACGTTCTGTGTGCGTAACTCTTTCTAAAACCTCGTTAGGTATTGTCTCAATCGCGCGATGGTGTGAACGGTTGTATGATGAGGCCAATGATTCCAGAATGTTTATATATCTGTATGTATTTTTATGTGTGAACGCGATGCATGCGTTCCTTTATGGTACGTTGAACTTTTTCAGCTCAAGAGGCCTTGTTTATAGAAATGCTAGTGTAGTAACTGATATTACACTCTACCAACATGTCTGAATAGCTCGGCCTATAAATTCTTTCTTCATGTCCGTACAAAAATAGCCTGGAATCCTGTTTTCTTTCAACATCAGCGTTTTGGTAGCTTTAGCAACTGTTTCAGACGATTTATTTTTCAGACGAATTAGCCACAGATATCTAGAGAATACATCTGTTATGAATAGGATGTAGCGATAGCCATCATTATATACTGAATATATTTGCATGTCTGTTAAATCCGCTTGTCAAATAGAGTCAATCGAAGCCGCTGTGGTCTTGACTATTTTAAACCTTTTTCTCACCGGCTTATGAAGTGTATAAGCATCCTGCTCCCGCAAAACACTATCAACATCTTTTAGCCCTACTCCATTATTGTAAACACCTCTGTACAGTCTATAAACACCGCCGTAGGGGGCTGGGTTAGAAATGTCATAATAGCGGTTTCTTAATATGTTAGCCATTTGCGTATTTCAGAGGCACGTGGACAGGGTTGGCCGTTGTTGTTTGGTCTCTTCTTTCTCCTCTTCAGAGATGCTACCGTTGGGGGTGATGGTGTGCTCAGTTGTGACACATGCGAGACCTGCTCTGTCTTTTAATCTGTTCAGATTTCCTATCAACGTTTTAGTGACATTTGTTTGTTGTAGTCCTGATTTAATATGCTTCCATCCTGATGGTGAGGGCCTGTACCACTTTCTCACCAGATCATGGACGATATCGACGATATTCGAACCCTGTACTCTTGTTCCTTCAACAATGACCTCGCCTGTATCGGAACACTGTATGATGGGGTCCTCACTCAATAGATTATAAAGAATTAAGCCTTTATTCCTCAATGTATGTGGGAGACTGTTTTTTAATACATGTTCGATATGCTATTCCTTGGTTGGTCATCTCTAACGTCGGGCCCAGGTCCTATGTCCCATGCTCATCGTTGCCCGCGGTGTGCTTAATAATCACGGGAATCTCTGCCGGATTCTTATAATTTTCGTACTCATGAAGAAATTTCTCCAGAGCTTCTTAGTATAAGATTCTTTTCTCATCAGGTGACTTTTCACTGTTTAATAGGTCTAACAATTCGCTTTCCATTCTGTTAAGCCTGCTTTTACGTGGTTCTGGAACCGTGTCTGGACTCTTTGAACTTTGCAGTGAAGCATACACTTCGTGCGGAATCACTACCACTTTCTTCATTATATTAATGTATTCAGTAAAGGTCCCAAAACTGAAAATAAGATGGGGAGGAATGATCCCCCTTTCGTACAATAATTCGCGTTTTCTTCCTCACAGTTTGACTTTTACGAGCGAGCGTACGTATTAGGTTCTTGTAACGACGTAGGCGAGCCTTCTGAGGCGGTTTCATTGGTACATTACATTTTATAACATTAAGACAGATTTCACAGATGCATTTTAAAAAGTCCGAGTTGATATTTTTAACAAACATCTGCTGCAATGCCCGGGCAATTGATGATAGATTTTTATTAATTCACGGTATTTCTTTAGCCTATTTGTCATTCTGAAATATACACAGTTTCAGGCTCGTTTGGGAATATATTCGTTCTTAGAAGCACTCTAAACGTGTTTCGCGGATGAAGGTCACAAAGCAAATATCCGTAACGTTGACTTGTAGCTTCTTTATAAACTTCCAAAAACTCCTTACGCTGATTCGGGAACATTTGATTGGCTAATACCCCAATTTGTGACACATTTCTACGTTGTGCGTATAAGACTAGATATTGTGTATTTAACGACACATCGCGCATGTATCTATTTTTGAAAAATAGATTCTGATTGGTGAAGAACACGCTTATGTTAAGATGGTGGGAGAACACTGTAAATGTCTTGGTAAACGTTTTATCAATTTCCAGAATGAGATCGTGAATTATAATGACTGTATTTTCATTTCCCTTTAACGAATTAACGTCATATACGCCTTTGTGGAACAAAATATCATCTTGGTACTCGTTGAATACTGACTGGTACGTCGAATAGCACCATATGACTTTATGCACAAATTTTGAGAACATCTTCCCATTATCTTTAATGATTTTAAGCATAACCACCATTTTACCACATCCTGTAGGGCCAGATATAACACATGTGGACGTGCTCGCGAACCTGAATTTTTCTACAGAATCCATCTCTAACATGTCACACCCCTAAGTGGAACATTTACAAAGTATAATACAAATTTAAGTGATGTTCCTTATATTCTACAATCTTGTTTTTCTTCTTCTTCCACAGAACCGTGAATGACGACGAATTACAGCATCATGTCCCCATCATCGATATTGCAGATGACCCCGATCACAGTGTAGTTGTGGTTACAGACTCCATCCCCGCTGACAAGCCCACACCAGCGACACCTGTAACACCACCACGCGAAAATTCAAAATGGAAGCATGATGATCTTTCCACGTCAGGTAAAAAACGTGCCTGGAGTCCACCGGTTGTTAGACCCACAGTAATAGGGCCCCAGCCCTCTATGTCTTACGACATAACCCCCACACTAGCTCCCTCCTCAAATAAAAATACGTACCCTGATTCCTGTTCAATTCCGAACACATCCTCCACAGGACGAGGCTGTCCTTTGGTTCGGGTCAGATGACAATGTAAATAATTTTTGGGTAGTAATACTATTCAGACGCTTGGCTGCTGTAGGTATAGATTATATTTTGATCCGTATAATGCAGCCCTCTCAAAGTACTACAACCTTCAACATGGACAACCTCACGATAGATATTGTCAGAGTATTACTTGTTGCGGGTCATAGTGCCACACCTTATACTCTTAACTTCAATTCGCGGGATATTTACAGAAAGCATATAAATGCCGAGCGTGGTTCCGGCTTTATAGCAGTAGTCTTAGCCCATATGTTTACTGTGCTAAATACCCGGTTCAAAAAAATTTGGTTGCCTACCGTTGTACAGCGTTCCCGTAAACTGGCTTCAGATTGCAAGCTTGAGTTTGAGTGTAATATGGATCCTGACGAGCTGAGAAGGGTAGAGCAGGAAATGAATGTTCGTATAGTTGTATTTGGAATGGATGATCGTCGTCGGACTGTGTATGTTTTTAAAAGCTGTGTGAGAGATCGTACAGAGCCTCTACTTAGTTTAGGTCTGTCAGGGTCAACGTATCTCCTCATCCGTAATATAAGGGCTGTTTACACGATTTATGATAAAAGTCGAAAATATGGAAGGCATCATGATTTGTTGTAAAGGGTGTCTCGAGTTTGCGGATGGTATAGTGAATCATTGGTATGTATGGTATGTGAGCAGTGTAAACGTTCCAAATGTGAAAGTCTTGAAGTTGAAGCTGAGAAGAGGGAGTGTAATGTGTGTAGACGTACATATTTCAATAATAAATGCTTTGAGCTCCATAAGTCAATTGGCAGTTGCAGGAAAATGAGAATCTGTGAATGTGGTATGGTTCATATGATGGATACATAACACTAGGGAACAACATTTTTGTTTCTTGAAAACTATTTGGTGTTTCTTATAGAACTTTTGATGCTGATTCCAAATATGGTTTCAGACATTTTCTATCACCCATAGTTTTCGAGAAAATAATATTTCCATTTACTCAGAGTTTTCCCAAAATATTAGTTAAAATTAAGTGTACTAATTTAATTTTACTTTCTTTTTTTTCCAGGTTAACTATATTTAATAGTATTTTTTGCATTAAAAAAATATAGCTCTTTAAACAAACAGATTTTTAATAAAAAGAGAAATTTTTTTCAAGTTTTGCTCAAATTTTAAAAATTTCATAATAGAAAAAATTGGTTTTTCATTCCAAAAAGTTTTCCGTGATTTCAATAATTTTCCGCCAGCATGAATCGAAACTGTATTAATCCCAGAGATACATTTTGCTACGTATGTGGAGAACTGACCATAATGGCACAGAGGAAGACGATGACCCCACTCGTGAAGAAGGCTTACGAACTTTATTTTGGATGTAAGGTAAGCGACCAAGACAAATCCTGGGCACCTCATATCTCATGCATTTCCTGTGCCGTCACTCTTAGGGGTTGGATTAAAGGTACCCGCAAATCTATGCCATTTGCCATACCAATGATTTGGAGAGAGCCCAAGGATCACCTAACGGATTGCTATTTTTGTATGACTAACGTTTCAGGATTCTCTGCCAAAAATAAACATAAAATTCAATACCCGAATCTTGCATCTGCCATGAGACCAGTACTACATGACGATGATAACCCAATTCCAACTCCCCCAAAGTCATGGACACTGGATGAAGAGTCTGAAGTTGGACCAATGGAAATTGATGACACTAAAGATACAGACTTTCAGCAACCTGAATCAAATAAACCACGTATGATAACGCAGGTTATGCTGAATGATCTCGTGAGAGATTTGGACCTTCCGAAAAAGAAAGCGGAATTATTGGGCTCCAGGTTATGTGAATGGAATTTGCTGGCAAAAGATACAAACATATCGGCGTTCCGCACTCGCCAAAAAGATCTGATGCAGTATTTCTCCTCGTCAGGTGGTTTAAGCTACTGTAATAATGTAAATGGACTGCTGTTAGCTCTCGGTCATGAGCACAAATCTGAAGATTGGCGTTTATTTATTGACTCTTCGAAGCTAATCCTGAAGGTTGTACTACTTCACAATGGAAATAAATACCCTTCCATTCCTGTAGTGCACGCTGTCCACATGAAGGAATCTTACGAAAATATGAAACTCATCCTTCAGCAGATTAATTATGACCAGTTTCGTTGGTATATATGTGGGGATTTAAAAGTCGTCGCGCTTCTTCTGGGAATGCAGCTCGGTTATACGAAGTTCTGCTGCTTCCTTTGTGAATGGGACAGCAGAGCCAGAGATTCGCATTATTTTGTAAAGGATTGGCCACTTCGTCAAAAATGTATCCCAGGATTGAAGAATGTGTCTCATGAACCCTTAGTTGACCCCAAGAAAATATACTTACCGCCACTTCACATGAAACTTGGCATCATGAAAAATTTTGTCAAAGCAATGAACAAGGAAGATGAGGCATTCAAATATTTGAAGAAAAAGTTTTCACGACTTAGCGATGCAAAGATAAAAGAAGGGATCTTTGTTGGTCCCCAAATCAGAGAGCTCATGAAACATCAAAAGTTTGATGATGCCTTGAGAGGAAAATAAAAAGTGGCATGGGAGGCCATGAAGAATGTTCTCACAAATTTTCTAGGGAACATCAAAGCCTCTAACTATGAAAAAATAGTGCAGGACATGATTGAAGCATATAGGTTATTGGGATGTAATATGTCACTAAAAATCCATTTCTTGCACTCCCATTTAGATTTCTTCCCTGAAAACCTCGGCGACGTAAGCGATGAGCATGGAGAAAGGTTCCACCAAGATATAGCTACTATGGAGAAACGCTACCAAGGGAGGTGGGATCCGGCAATGTTAGCTGATTACTGCTGGACATTGATGCGAGAAGCTCCTAATGAAAACTACAAGAGAAAATCAGTGACAAAGAAGTTTTAAGAAGAATATTTTAAATGCCACTCTGCCACTAATATAATTTTTATGAAGTATTTTTACTAACTTCTATACACTTTTGAATAAATATTAAAATACAAATTTCTCAGTAACCTTGGGTGAGAGAGAAATTCCACGGCTATATTCGGAATCAGCGAAAAAAATCCTATAAGACCGACCTCTTCACGTCCAAGAAACAAAAAAAAGTTAAAATTTGTTCCCCAGTGTAATCGGAGGAAATTCACGCATAAATGCGATGAAATTCACTGTTCTACATGTTATGAAAATATAAGGCGGACGGAATAAAGCATGTATGTTATATGAAAGATGCTAAGCCTAAAAATAAACACTGTATAACCGTGTACTACGATATACTGTAGAAACACAAACTCTGAAACCAAAGAGGTTATCCCACATCTACTTGTAAGTCAGACTATCTGCGATGAGTGCATGGAAGTCAAGTGTGATGAGTGTCACAAATGTGGTAAATGGACAAACGTTTTTAAAACGATCGCAAACAAAAGCCCTGTGAAACTCTTTATTTCCTATATTGTCAAGTTAGCGGACAAGTTAAAAAAAATTACTCTATATTCTTCACATAACGGGCAAAATTTGATACGCAGTTCCTTTATAAGGAACTGCTTGAACACAGTCATCGGAGATATTTACAGGCGACCCCTTGAAAAGTGGGAACAAACTTATACAAATGCAGATAAGAAGTAATGTTCAGTTTAAAAATACTCTATTATTCACATCTTGTAAAATAGCCAAGCTACCCAAGGTGATGGGCTTAGCCGCCGAAGTTTCAAAAGGGTATTTCCCTTACACTTTCCTCACTAGCGACACTTTAAATTACGTAGGACTACCTTCTCCCAAACAATACTTTAACTCCGCCAACATGAGTGATAGTGAGCTTAAAGATTTTTACCGCTACTACAACAGTTTTAACGAAGCTAATCCTTACAATATAGCTGATAATGTGAGCGTTATTGCGTGAATGATGTCCGCGTGCTTAGAGTATGTTTCCAGGCCTTTAGAAGGATGTACGTAGACCGTTCCAACTGCAATCCTCTGCAAGTCGCAACCACAATCGCCTAATTGTGCTTTCCTGTGTTCAAGAAAAATTTCATGCCTAAAAACACATTAGCCTTCATTCACAGAAACAACCCTCGCAGTTATGGGCACAAGGATATTTACTGGTTCATATATATATATAGCAGCAGACCGTAGTATACATAAAACACGCCCGCAACACGGGAGAAGTACCCATTAAGGTCAACTGTCGTGTTTTTTGGGTTGATGGTCTAAGCGAAGACCGTGCCACTGGTGAGAAGACTGTGTACTCCGTTAACGGTTGCTGGTACATGGATGCCCACGTCCTGAGTGTGGAATCGTAGGAAATATCCACGGTAGATCTCCTGCCGATAATCTTGTATGGACCCGCACCCGCGATCAGCTTATAAGCTCCCAGTTCACTCCCAAGGTCTTGTGGGAGCATGAGTATGATGCACGGATGGAAACAGATGGGCAGTACCGCGAAGAAATAAAAACCATCACGCATTCAATGGTGTTCGATCCTCTCAAATGTGGTGATAGCTTGTTCGGAGGGCGTACAAACCCATTCAAGCTATACTTTCCGCCTACGGTGGGCGTGAAACTCCATTACTACGACTTCTGTTCTTTATATCCCTACGTGATGAAGAACAATCTGTACCCCGTAGGTGCACCTGAAAAACTGGTAGGACCTGACCTGCCCACCATCGAGGTGTTCTCAACAAATTTGAACAAGTACTATTTCGGTTTTTCTTTCGTAGACGTGCTTCCCCTCGTGATTTATGGATGCCGATCTTACCCGTCGTTATAGATCACAAGCTCATGTTTCCCCTGTGCGTGAAGTGCGTAGAGGAGAATAATGAGTCCTGTAACCACACATCCAAACAACGGAAGATCAGAGCTGTATATACAAGTCTTGAGCTGTTCCCAACCGTCCGCCATGGTTACAGAATATTGAAGATAGATGAGGTGTGGACGTTTCAGAAGCTACCCAACCATTTCACGCCGTATATAAATACTTTTTTGGAGGATAAAGTAGAAGCATCAGGCTAGCGCGAAGGGGTTGAGAGCGAGGGTGAAAAATCGGCGTATATTCAGCGCTACGGTGACCATGAAGGGATACAACTTGACCGAGCCCAAATTATTAAGAACCCTGGCAAGCACTTTAGTGCAAAGTTGTGCCTAAATAGTCTTTCGGGCAAGTTTGCACAGAATACAGGTAAGAGGAACGTTCATTTGGCCCAAAGTTATAACGAGGTGTGGGATTATGCCAGTGCCCTCGATAAAGAGGTCATGGAGATCGTGAATGTTGGTAACATGTACATAATAAAGTACATCACCACCGAATTGGCCACAGATACATCACGTGTTGCAAGCATACCTGTAGCCAACTTCACAACGGCATACGCACGCATCAAGCTTTGGGGACTACTGCACTCTCTTGGGCGGAGGATGCTGTACGCTGACACATATAATGTAATGTTCACAGAGAGGGAGGGTGAATACATGCCGCCTATTGGTGAATTCCTCGGAGAGTTGACTGACGAGATCAAGGATGAGTATGGTGGTGGTGCGTACGCTGACTCCTTTGTATCAACAGGGCCAAAAACTTAAGGGGTTCGGGTGACGGTGGGGGAAGAGCTGAAATATATCGTGAAGGCGAAGGGCATCACGCTTAACCTGGTGAACCGACGGGTCGTTAACTTTGACTCGTTGAAGGAGCTAGTGTGCTTAGAAGATGAGGGTGACCAACTACCCCAACTAACTGTAGGGATCCACAATTTACGGGCACAGAAACTGGGGTGCGTGAAGGAACTTAGGGGTAAGAAAGTGTGTCGTAACACCTATAGGAAACGTTACCAGGTGCCTGGCACCTATGATACCGTACCCTTTGGGCACCATAGTACTTGAATGTTATATACACACACACACACATATATATATATATAAATATGTGTGTGTGTGTGTGTGTGGCATATATGTGTCTATTTACCTGTTAACGATATGTTTATTTTATTTATTACCTATATTTGAATGTTTATTAAATAAATAATGTTTCAGTTAGGGTTTCATTGTGTGTGTGTGTGTGTGTGTGTGTGTGTGTGTGAACAGGAAAAAGTCATAAGCTGCGCCCACTGTAATATCAATCGAAGGGTCACGTGACTCCTGCTTCTACCTGGGCAATCTCTGCCCCTGCGTACTCCGTTGACCGCTACAAGCCTTGAATCTCAAACGTATATTTGAAGAACTCTCACGTAGAAGAAAAATAGTGATGGTGACCTTCGATATTGCGTTTTCGACGTTTACGAAGTGGTATTCGGTAAAGTCGGAAGATGTGGTGAATACTGAAAGACATCCTAGCCCTCCCTCCTTTGAGACTTTTAAGGCTACATTGAACCGTGCGAAGCTTGAGGAACAAAATGTTCAAATATTCTATGGATATTCTTGCGAGAGCATTGCCGGATTTCGCGGCACGAACGATACAATGGATGGCGTTATAGGACTAAACTGTATAAAAGCTTACACACACCGTGACGTGAAAGAAACAACGCGTGCTGAAGAGAAGTAACGGTTATGGGTAGTGAGTCTTGTTGATGAGTGGAGGACAAGCGGTATTTTGTCATGCCGCATCATACAGATTACGCGTACCCTGCGGCTGAGAACGTAAATCTTGCCATCATGATAAGTCTGAAATACTTTTACCACTACATTCATATATATCATGACGAGGTTCGCAGTGAGGTTGTGGCTAAAGGCCTGTGTGAGTTTCTAATAGAATTTAGAGACGAGTATCGACTGCTAAGCAAAAAGGATAAATACGGGTACATTCTGGGGAGTGATAAAACATCCTGATTGCCCGGTATAATGGGCACAAGTACTCGCATGATTCTTTCATGCTGGAACAAAACCGTACACGACTCATCAGACAATAGAATAGAAAACGATAGAGCTTCCTTTGAGCAGCATTCTCAATGCCGTATACGATGTGTCCGCGACGAAGTCATTGCGTGTGTTCAGACATAAATAATGATCAGCCATGCATTGATATACGACTGATGTGGAAGAATGCATCTGATAATAACGTTATTGTCCCCACGCGAAACCGCTTCATCCTCGACAGAATGTTTGAAATCGTCGGTTTCCGCAAGCTAAAGCCTATATTAGACGCACGTGTTACGGATATGGTTTATTTTGATATGGTTCTTGAATGCGCATACACCGCTCTGCTCGACGGGTTTACCGAAAGTAGGAATGAACATGGCGAGAATGGTCTAGACTGGATGCTTATTTAAAAGGTTTAGACTCTTCGAAATATCATGCACTTTGGTACAAAGGACTTGAGCGGTACAGGGCAGAGCTCGCCTACACTTTTCACCCTGAAGAATTGAAGAATCGCTTCTTTATATAATGAACAGCTGTCGTTACAGCTTAGAAGATTATTTCAACTGCCGCTATGCTTTGTGAAGAAGAGTTCACGATTGAAAAGCTCGGATCGGTAAGAAAAAACCCTCGATTGGAAAGGAGTGTTTATAAACTTGAATTTAATAATGATGTTGTGGCTAACGACGCCCTCTTTGTGCGTGCTTTTGATTGTATTCGGTCCGTAGTTAAAGATAACTTGCCAACCAATAATTGTAAAGTGGGCACAAAAATAGTATTCAACGAATTGAAGGCCCTTTACATTGAATATAGGCGCCCGCACACCTTGAGTGGTGAAATAATGTTAAATCGTATTTATTGGATAGTACAAAGCAACAATGATTTAGCTGTACATTCGATCACGTGCTAGTTTAGTATTTTAGTTAAGCGCGGTAGAACATAATTCGTATATAGATTTCTCCTGTACTACAATTTTGATGTTTATGTTCCATCGTTTAAAACTGTGTATTTCTTATATTATTATTAATAATTGTTTTTATGATATATATATTCACCGTCCAACTTGTGTATTTCTTATATTATTATTTTTCAATATATATATTCTTCGTTCAACCTGTGTATTTCTTATACTATTAATTTTTAATATATATATATATATATATATATATATATATATATAATATATTCCTCGTTTCAACTCTGTATTTCTTATCTTATAATTTTTATTGTGTATATATATATATATATATATTCCTCGTTTAAAGTGCGTATAGAATTAACTATTTTCATTGTATATTTAATTTATATATATTTCATGAAATTAATTCCAATAAGGCGTCTAAATAAACAGAATGATGTGATGGTGTTTTATTTCATTCTTTTGGTTGTATATATAAACGATATTAAGGAATACATATAAACAATCCACCTTCAATAAATATATATATATGTATACCAAATGGCTGGTTACGCCTTCTAAGCAGACTGACGGATTTCTAAGCCAACTGTCAAGAATACCTCCATTAATTAAATAAATAGCGTAATCTGGCAACTGAAAAGTTATTATATAATATATATATATATATATATATATATCTGCCATTTACACCATCTAAGGCAGATTAAGCCAACTGACGGATTTCGAGTTCTAAGCCAGATGATGCTACCTGAGCTCTCATTATGCGTCTGTGTTTCGCAGATGATAGATGGTCTCTTCCTCTCTCTCTTCCTTTCTTACCTTCCTAAGCTAGGGAAACCCTTTGGGGGATGAAGCCATCCCAACTTCTCCCCCATAGTCCCTTAGGTTAGGTAGACTCTCCCAGCTTACTGGGGGAATTCCCCCTTTTCCTTTTTTTTTTTTTTGGAACGCTGGGGGGTGAGGGTGGCACAGGGGAGGGGAGGGGGTTGGCACTGGCATTCATTTGATCAATATTGCAATTGCTCTGCACTCGTCTTGTTTGCGGTCATACTACTCTGTTTACTGAAAGTTTTTTTATTCCAAAACACTCGTAATGTACATGACAATTTTTGCGCAGAATTTAGTGTATGCAGCAGTTTCGATCTATTTTAACCACTTTAACGTATACATGAAACACGAGGGAAATTTACGGACGCTACGAATGATTAATCTCCATTTAAAACATTTTATTAATTCAGCTTCAACAAACGAATGCGCAGAGGATCTGTTTGTGCGTTTATTCTCATACTTTTTTAATGAAATAGTAGAATGAGGAAAGCATTTTGATGGGGCAATGCGCTTCGGCATTTCAAAATAAGCGTGAACAATGAAAAATGAACAGTGTTTGGTGGGCGACTTTGTCCTCGGAAATTTAACACACTTTACGACCCATCACAGTGAATATTTAACATATTTTGAATTAAAATCGTTTGGGTTTATTTCACTTTACAAATATATGACGGCTTACAAAGCTTCTATTATTATTATTATTATTATTATTATTATTAGTGGTGGTAGTAGTAGTTGTAGTAGTAGTAGTAGTAGTAATGAAAAAATTTAATATTTCTTTAGCTTGAAGTATTACGTTCATGTTTGATAATCTATTATTCGTGTGTCAGTTGTAAGTTATGGATTTCAAAATTCCTTAATTACTTTCGTAATCCACATTTTAAAAGCTAAATAATATTTATTTATTACCCATATAGTGGAACCATATTAAGTAAACAGATAGGATTCTCCTTCTTTACTACTATTATACACGATCAATTTTTATGTATTGTTCTGTTACGAACACAATTATAATTCCTGTTCATTCATTTAGCTTCGTATTTATACGAGTCTCTGTTTCACTTTAAAAAATGCGTCTTCAGCTACAGAAGTAATAAAGATATCAGACATTTGCTACAATTTTATGATATGTTACTTCATATATTGCCATGACGTTCGAGTGTCCCTTTTGTCTTTTCTCGTCCAGACTAGTCATGATGAAAGAATCAGTCTGTTGTAGAATTTTGACAAGTTAGTTTTCTAATTAATTTTATATATTGAAAAAAGTTGGCTTTATCCTTCAGTTTTACAAACATAACTAACATACTGTCTACTTGGGATACCTAAACTAATGATGCAAGTCACAAAAGGTGACCCTATCCATTGTGCATCTCTTTCGTTTGATAGTTGTAAGGCTTTGCATATTAGGAGGGTGACAAGGGAAATTGATGTAAGTGCATTTTCCAGAAAATTGATTCGTGACTGTGAAAGTTAATGATGTGCATAAGAATTAATTTTTGGACTCGAGGAAGACAAATTTTCTTAACTGAAAGTTTAAATAAAAATATTTTGTTTTTGCCGACTCACAGAGTTAATTCGTACGCACGTCACTACCCTTTAAAATTAAGGGACAAATTTTTTTAAAAATGCACGTACACCCCTTTCCATTGTTACCATCTATAGTAACAATCAATTCCAGTTTGTCCTATACATGTAAACCAACGCGTGCAGATAACATTTAAATTTCGCTTGACACCGACAAACACTCCTCTCTTATCAATAAGATAGCATTGTATTACAACCAACCATCGTCAATCATGCAAATTGGTAACACTGTGAACTTGAGGTTGCTAGTATGATGAAAATGCTAGAAAACAGGCGAGACAGGTGAATCGACCGGGTTTTAGCCTACACACACACACACACACACACAAAGTACCCAAATCTGACATTATAATACTTTTATTAAATGTAAAAATTAGAATTCTTTTAAAATTTAAAAAGTAATTTTCATAGTAGCTCTGCATTCCATAATCTTTAAGAAAATGCAGTGACGATCCGCTGCACATATTTTTTTAATGCAGGAAGGAAGGGCCAAGGGCTAACGCCCACAAAAACATTAACCTTCACATAGAAGAGAATCGAAATCAAGAAAAAATGCCATTTTGTAATTTTTTTATTTATTTTGAAAAGATTGTTTAGTGTGTAAAATGCATATATTTGTAGTGAGGAATAAAGGGAGACGTGTGTGTTTGAGAGCATGCTGAAGTGCCCACAGGGTAGAGAAAACACGGAAAAATATCAACTGAAGAGGACAGTGACAGGAGAAACGGGAGTTCCAGCATTCCCCGTCTCGTGCCTAACATTCCCCCACCCACCCCGGCGTACCTCCCTGTTTGAATGGTGTCTGCAACATACTCCTATAACACAGGCCTGCGATGGTTTTGTTGTCCGAAATATTTTATCACTTATATGGTAAATTTTGCACGCTGATTCCGAAAATAATATTCATTTTTCGCTATCACGTAGAGATTTTTCACAAAATGTCATATTTCATATTACATATGTAAATAATTTTCATTAAAATTGACTAAATTAAATTTGTATTAAAAAGTACTGCCTATAAATGCTTCCAGATCAGAAGTGACGTCATAGCGTCTTCTACAACATTCGAAAAACGCACCGTTAGTATATAAGTGACTGACAAGCCACTAGATGAGTCAGTTTGTCTCGTGCGTGCGAGGTTATGGTTCTTTATTGTGCAAAGTTGCGCGGTGACTATATTTCTCGTTTGAAATTTGTTTATTTGTCGCTATGGCAACCAGAGGTTGTGAAAATAGCCCAAACATTTTCTGTTATATTTGTGGAAAATTTACTGTGAAAAAACAAAGGCGAGATATTACAGACTTCGCCAATGAAGCATACTATGCGTACTTCGGAATGAAACTTGGGGATCGATCAAGACAAATCATGAGCTTCACATAAAGTTTGCAATGTTTGTGTTGAACAACTTAGACTGTGGAGTAACAGTGAAAAGATTCTTTACCTTTTGGGATTCCAATGGTCTGGTGTGAGCCTAGAAATCACAGCAATGACTGCTATTTTTGTTCATGTAACGTACAAGGCTACAATACTAAAAATAAAAAGGAAATTTCTTATCCAAACTTTCAGTCTGCTATAAGACCTGTTGCTCATGGACCTGTTATACCTGTACCTACTAAACCAAATACTCTTGATATAACTTCATCTGATTCGGTGTCTGATGACGATGGAAACGATGATATTGAGTGTTTTCAAACCGAAACATCTGGTGAACCCCAATTGTTTACACAAAGTGAACTTAATGATTTAGTAAGAGATTTGAGTCTCCCGAAGGATTCTTCAGAGATTTTGGGATCCAGACTTCGTGCAAAGAACTTGCTTTCTCCAGGGACGTCATTGTACTGGTACAGAAATCGAGAAAAATAAATAATCCAATATTTTTCTCTAGAAAATTCACTGGTATATTGCAACAATGTTTCGGAGCTAATACTTAAGCTAGGCCCTGCAGTCTATGACCCAAATGAGTGGAGACTTTTCATTGATTCCTCCAAAAGAAGTCTAAAAGGCGTCCTCCTTCACAACGGTAACTTGTGTGCATCCGTTTCTGTGGTACAGTCGGTTCACTTGAAAGAAACGTACGAAAATCTTGAGCTTCTTCTAGCTAAGGTTAAATACAAAGAACACGGTTGACTACTTTGTGGAGACTTAAAAGTGATTTGTATGATGTTACGTCAACAACCAGGTTATACGAAGTTTCCTTGTTTTTAGTGTGAATGGGATAGCCGAGCAAGAACTCAGCACAGGATAAAAAGGAATGGCCATGCAGAGTCAACCTGACACCTGGGTCTAAAAACATTCAACGTGAAAGTTTGGTTGACACGAAAAAAGTCCTTTTGCCTCTGCTTCACAAAAAATTGTGCTTGATGAAGCAATTTGTTAAGGCCTTGGATGAAGATGGAGATTGTTTTAAGTATATGTGTAGTAAATTCCCAACTCTTTCGGAAGCAAAATTGAAAGAAGGAATTTTCGTTCGTCCCCAGATTAGAAAACTGACTTTGGATGAACATTTTGAAAGAACAATGAACAATCTTCAAAAAGAAGCGTGGACTGTTTTTAAGGATGTTATCAGCAAATTTTTGGGGAACAACAAGGACCCAAATTGCCAAAACATTGTGAACAACATGCTAAATAAGTTCAAAGAGTTGGGTTGTAATACGAGTTTAAAATTACATTTCTTACATTCACACTTGGATTACTTCCCTGAGAATCTCAGAGCACTCAGCGAAGACCAAGGAGAACGGTTTCATCAAGACATCAAAGAAATGGAGAAGAGATATCAGGGAAGGTGCGACATTAGCATGATGGCTGATTACTGCTAAATATTGAAACGGGATACTCTAGAATTATTTCATAAAAGAAAAGGAACAGCGCGTACATTCGAGACTAAAAGGCATAGATCTCACAAGAAAACTCAGGACAAATAAAGATGAATATGTAATTGGCGTTAATAGTCATTTTTCTTTTTGAAGTTGTTTGCATTTGTAATTAGCATACCAAAGCGAAATAAGTACCTAAAGTAAATTGATATAATAATATTGATTTATGTTGCTGTTTTTTCCTTTCCAGTTTGCAGAAAATCCTTACGTGATAGAAAAAATGGACACCTTATTCGAAATCAGCGTAGTTGACTTATACAAAATCAGTTATTAGTAAGAAAACAAATCTTACAAATTCTCATTTGCAGGCCTGTGTAATTAACTCTGCCCAGTTCTCCTTTTAAAGGGGACTAATTTTTTTCCAATTTGTGGCGTTACCGCTCATTTCAGTACAGTAACCTCTGTTAGAGAAAGAACCAACTTAGTAAAGAACTAATTGGTAAAAGTTTTTGACGATGACAACGTAAATCTAACAGAAAGTTCGTCTTGACCTTCGGTCCGCTCACAAAAACCAAATCACATTAAATTGTTTAAAACTGGATTTTTTTTTTTTTTAGTCATAGTTGCAGTCCAATATTTCAAGTTTTAAGTGATTTTGAAGTTATTAATTTTTTTGTTTGTGTGTGAATATTTGAAACTGAAGTAAGTAAGAGTTTCAGTGAGTTTTTAATGTTATATAATTTAATTTGTAAGGTTTCCTTCCATTTTAATATAAAATAATATTTGTAATACTGTTAAACAATACTTTAAAGTTCGCATAGAGAGCCATGAGATAGTCAGCAATCGCGCAGGTATTAATTTCAATAAAAATTTAAAACTTCTCTATTGGAGTTAATACTAATAGGCCTACTGTATATGTTATTATACGATTGATTTCAAATTAGACGTGAAGAGCTAAGGACAAATGCCGAGATAAAAGAGCTTTGTTGATTTTGGAGTCCTTTTTCATGAAAGAGATACTTTCTAATCGCAAGAGTAATATCATGTCCTTACTCTTGTACATGGCATAAGCTTAATCTCCCATTTATTTTTAATTTAATTTTATCATCTAAGTTTGGAACACAAATGGATACCCAATTAAACATCATTTCGCCGAGTAAATGACTATTCAAAGCAGTTTTTGTAATTAACCTTTACCTCTCTTTTGAATTTGATATAATTTTTAATAACTTTTCGTTAAGATTGCTCTACCTTAATCTTCCAGTGCCCTGTGTCCCAATAATTAGATATTTTCTTAAAGTCGCCTTTCTTAAGTACATCAAGTTTCAAGCTGGCATCTGCATCACAAATACTCCTTAAGCATTCTTATTCACAGTGTAATTTTAAATTTATTTCAGTTAATAATAACTCTAAAAGACACCACCTTAAACACAAAGTACAACTCCCAAACTTTATTAAGTCTTCCCTCCTTTATAAATAATATATAGAGATGACTGCAAAGCCAGCTATATAGTACGAGTATAAACAGTCTTGCAATTAAAACAAAGTGCTAACAAGCATAGAGGCATCTCCCACATAACTAACCGACTACTATTCAAGCCAGAACATTCAGCTATACGTATTCGGAAGAATTTTCCCATCCAATACAGTTAAATAATTTTTAGATACTCGCTACCAATCCATTTGTAAATGATCTGAAAGTCCTTGAACCTTCGTATATACATAAACATAAGCCATCCCGCAACGAACAGTCATCATCCATAAAACTTTATACTATATAACCAACCAACCAATTGCCCCTATAACGATCCATAACCCGAATTTTATGATCTTAATTTTACTTGTCACGATGACCTCTTTCTGAAAGGTTTTCTCCATATAAAGTAAGATTATTTATTGTAGTTAAAATGGAAGTAGTTTTCTTTTTTATCTATCTTTCTGAAGTTTATCATATTTAGTTTTTCTACATCTCCAAAATTTAATGTACATTAATGATTTATTTTTTATGCAGGAAGGAGGGACCCAGGGCGAATGCCCGCAAAAATACACCCCCCATATAGAAAAAGAAGAAAGCCAAAATCAAGATCCAGGGTTTTCGAGATGCCTAGACACACTGCGTTTGAAAGATTAGAGGTCATAGACAGCGGGAAAGATGGATTGAGAAAGATTGTTCCAGAGTTGACCGGTTGAATAGATGAAAGATTGAAAACAATGATTAACCCGATTAACCGATTCATGTAATATTAATATAAAATTTATTTATTTATTTATTTATTAATTAATCTTTAAGCCACTGAAGATGAAAATTGTGTCTCCGAAAAGTTTGGGCCCTTCAACAATAAATGTTTTGCCTTTTCCTTTTCATTTATATATTATGTAAATTACCTGTAATTGAAATTTCCCAACATTCCCAACGCCTTTAAAAATGTCCGTAAAGTTTCCATCCCTCTGCAACCCTATATATACAGGGTGGCCCAAGATAAAGTAACCCCACTAAGTTTTGTTAAAAAAAAATATTGGGGCGACTTTATCTTGGACCACCCTGCGTATATATATATGCAGTATATTATATATATATATATATACGAGGGCCACTCAATATATTTTGCCCCACCTTTTTTTTTTCTTTCCATGTTTCCTTGTAAGTTCCAGAAATTTTGTACACAAGTAGTTATATGCTTTTTTACAAGTTTTTATTTTTCCACATAGTCTCCATCCTTTTCTACGGCTTTCCTCCACCTCACACACGGGCCTTCATTTCTTGCTGGTAAAAATCCGCTGGGTTCCGCTGGAACCACCTCTTATCCTCCTCAACAACCTCATCGTCACACTGAAACTTTCTTCCACGAATAGAATCCTTCATTGGTCCCAAACAAATGGAAGTCTGAAGGTGCCAGATCCGGGCTGTATGGAGGGTGGGGTAACACAGTCAAGCGCATTTTTGTGATGGCCTCTCTTGTTTGCAAACTGTTGTGTGGTCTTGCGTTATCATGCAAAAGAAGGACGTCTTCCATTTTTCTTTCCGGTCGAACTCGCTTTGTACGTCTCTGGAGGAAGTCTCTGTAGGGTAGCAATATATGCCTCTGAGTTGATTGTTTGTCCTTTCTTCATAATGTCCACCAGAATCACCCCTTTCATGTCCCAGAAGATGGTGGTGGCCATTTTGAACTTTTTCTTGCGTGGGGAGTCTGCGTGATGCCACTCCATGGATTGGCGTTTTGTTTCAGGTTCAAATTGGTGTACCGAAGTCTCATCCCCAGTCACAATTCGTGAAAGGAAGTCATCCCCTTCTGTCTCGTATCGAACCAACGGCTCACAAGCAATTTCTTTTCTTTGGGCTTTGTGATCTTCAGTCAGTTCGCGAGGAACAAACCGTGAACACACTTTTCAATATCTCATTTGCTAAATTATCGTATTCACACTTCCTTCACTAATTCCTAGCTCCAGTAATAGCTCCTTGTATGTGACGCGCCGATTTCATCGAATGATGCTGTTAGCACGTTGCACAGTGTGAGATGTGACAGACGATGCCGGGCGACGGCTGCGTGGCTCATCATCGAGGCTGGCTCTCATCAACAACAGCATCTCCGTAAACGTTTTGTATACGTTTGTGAATATTTCCAACCGTTTCCTTCTCTGCGGTTAAGAACTCGATAACAGCTCTTTGTTTACGACGCACATCAATGTCAGACGCCATTTTCGAAACTGCGTTAACCATCGGTTTTATACAAGTGCGTTTAAAAGCGGTTTTATAAAAGGAGGGGGTGTTCAAACTGGAAAAATCTGGTTATGGGAAGCGCAGAAAGTTCGAACTTACGTCGCAAAAGACATTTAAGCCCCATAGCCTATTATTTAGCTAAGAAAAAAGGGTGGGGCAGAATATATTCATTGCCCCTAGTATATATGTTGCACTCTTCTTCTGGGTTTGTTCCCATGTAACAGAAAAGTACTCCCGACGAAGTAGACCTGAAGAAGTCGTCCCTTTGTGTTACCTCTCCAGGCACTCTTGTTAGAGTGCGATTTATGGGATCGGGAGGGGGAGTGGACAAGAAAATGTCTGGCAAAGCTTGTCGTTTAATTTACTCGAATCAGAATGCCTTAATATTTGAAATAAAATTAAATGGAAGTCTAGTCGTTTCTTGTTCGACTTTAAATCAAAGTTTCTTATTATACTCAGTAGCTATTTGTCCCAAAAACTTCTTAAAAGCAATTTACCCTCTCTCACGGGGCTTAAATCAAATTGCTTAATCTAATGTTGTCTGTTTGCTTCTCCTCCTGAGGGGAGATTTTAATGGATTGGACTTCCTCTGCCCCGATCCAGAGATCCGCGCAAAAATCTGCCGAAATCTGACTTAATTTCTCTGTGCGGATTCGGGCCTTCGGTGTCTCGATCCGGAGATCTGCGTCTAACCGCCGAGTCCAAAAATCTGAGTTAAAGGCGTGAGCGCTTACATTTTATATTAGAAGACCAGGAACCTACGTCACTCGTACAAAGAGCGTGGGACAAGTGAATACGTATGACGTCACCAGCATGAGGCGCCTTTGCGTCAACTCGCATGTGAATTTCGTTCGAAAGGAAATACAAAATGCATGACATATAGTCACGAGAATTACTAAATACAGGATGTATGGTCATGAAAATATTCACAACCATTAATTTTGCCCGGCGCATCCGGGAGAGCCAATCCTTTTTCTACTAATAATTGCATCTAAGCTCACGAAGTACGTCATTTATGTAAAATTACATAATTTTCTTGTATGCATAGGGAGCGATCGTGAAGCGATTTCAAGTTTTTATAGCTTTGGGCTTTGTATGGTTTTAATGAAATAAAGTAAACTGGAATTAGAAAGGGAGGAGAATATAGCATATATACACACACACACACACACACACATACACATATATATATATATATATATATATATATATATATATATATTATACACCTTTCCTTTCAACCTTTCAAATGTTCCGTGCGAGGATTCCTCATTTCACGAAGGTCAAGCTTGTCGCCCCTCCTCTCGAGTTGGCCTGGTAAAGTAGTGAGTTGGCTTCTTGTACTTACCACCTCACATAGCCAGGTAAGCCCGGTTCATCGGGAATTGTTCTGAGGCAGGGGTGTAATCTTTTTTGAAGATACCCACCGCAACACCACTTGTGTTCCTTAGGTCTTTGGGCAGCTGATTAAACAGTTTTGGTCCTCTCACAACAAAACTATTTTCTTTCAGGGTTAAGGATGTTCCTTGTCTCACCTTTAATTTGGGAACACGACACAGTCTTCCTTTTCTACTTTCCACTGTTATTTGGGGAGTTACAAGGTTCAGAGCAAGATTAGGGACTAGTTTCTCA
>JAJOZX010003475.1:0-205000 GCA_023014485.1 Bathynomus jamesi | reverse complement strand
AGTGTTCACCACATCTTCAGACTTTATCGAATATCACTTCATAAACGTCGAGCACGAAATATTAAAGGTAGCCATCACTATTTTTCGTCTACGTGGGATTTGTTCAAATACACGTCTGAGATCCAGGGTTTGCAGCGGTCATCTGAGCACGGAGGGGTAAAGATATGCCCAGGTAGTAGCAGGAGACACGTGACCTTTGATCGATCATACAGGGGCGGAGCTTTGGACTTTTATTATACATACGCTACTATTTAATTATTTGGAGAGATGTTACCCAATAAAGTTTAATTGACTTAGATGCCGTATACATACCATTAAAAGCAGTACAGTATTAATTTTTAAAATTTCTATTTGTTTTGGCGAACTTAATTTCACACGGCGTACGCGAGGGTATGTTTCCATAACATGATGCACAACGTGCTTTGCGCCCTCAAAACACATAAAACCATGCCTCACTCAATAGATTATAAAGACTTAAACCTTTATTCCTTAATGCAGGGGTTCCCAAATTGGTGTTCCGCGGAACACTTGTATACCGTGAGAAGTGTTCCGCGGAACACAATTTGGGAACCCCTGCCTTAATGTATGTGTGAGTTAATTAAATATATGAAATAACTTTGTTTACCATACCATATTAGTGTATTCCAGGGTTTAATTAAAAGCCGCTGTACCTCTTAGAAGATTAATCCGTAAATTCAACTCTTACAACATTAAAGGAAACATACTGAACTGGACTGAATATTTTCTGACTGATAGGCGCCATTGTGTGTGTCTGTTGTTAGTTGTACGTCATCATGGGAAAAGGTACACGTGGAGTGCCTCAAAGATCAGTTCTGGGGCCAAACCTCTTCATATTGTGTGTATACGATCTACCAAGTAATATAAGTTCTCATTGTAAACTCTTTGCTGATGACAGTAAAGTATACAACTCCGTTAAAACCGAGGAACAAGCTCTTCGACTAACAAATGACGGCAACTGTAAAGCTATACGCTCAGGAATTAATAATAACCGAAACACATACTATATGAATGGAACCCAATTGTCCGTGACTGAAATTGAGAAAGACCTGGGAGTTACAGTAATTTCAGATCCTGAAGTACACAAACATATCTCACAAATAGTAAAGAAAGCCTCCCAAGTTGTCAGTATGACATGATCAATTTTGATAATACTATCATGATCGTGAACACAACAATTTCTTTTAAGAATAAATAGGATAAATACATAAAACAAATTGCCAACTAAAATAGAAATGATAATTTAAATATCTTGAATATATGCAGAGGCGGGAAAGATAGCTAAGTTTGTGCTAATATTTCCATTTTTTAAATATCCAGCTGAAAGAAAACTGGCTGTTGAGTGTAGGGTAAACCGTTTTTAGCGTGATTCTTTTTGTATATGTATTTGAAATGTAGAGAAATTTTTTTATCAACAATCTCTCTAGCTCCACTCATGACTAGCATCTATTTACATTTCTACAATTAATACTGTGTACCTTTGTGTACCTCTCACCTATATGGCAGTCTTGGTTGAGACAACTGCTGGTTTACAATAACTTATATTTGTAATGTAGCAATGATTATATATGCATATTAAGTTGTGTTATAATAAGTGTTATAATAAATGGCTGTTATAATAAGTGTTAAAAGATGTCTCATGTAATAACAATATACATAAAATTGTCAGATAATTAATCAAACAGTATGCCAGTATGCTAGGTTAAGTGGCTATGTTGGCCTTATTTTTGTATTAAGTTCAGTATATACGTAAGATTGTATTTGTATTTTAGGTTAAGTGGCTATGGGTTGTGAATGATCCGCATTAAAGATGTTTTATTTTGTTTGTTTAATACTTTTCGAATTTAGCGTCTGTTAGCAACTTCCTAGTTTTTCTCGTAATACTTCATTCTTTTCACTTTTCAGTGACTATCATATATAACGAGATTTAGCCGTCGCTCGACCAGAGGATGGGAAGCCCTTGAACCCCGTTTCTAATAATACTGTGCTCCTTGCCTGATTGTATAAGCTTTTAACTTGTCGTAGTACGTGATCAACTCCCGCACTTTCTACTGAAGAGGTCCTGGGCTCGAGTCTTAGTGGAGTTAATTTTGCATAATGGAAAATCGTGCAGGAACCAAACATGTCCTAAAAGTTTGTGAATCCAACGAAGGTATTTTCCGAGCTTAGAAATGTAGGCCCTAAACAGGTTTCATTGGGTTTATCATGCTCTTATTATTCCTTATATAGCGTACTGCATCCTTTATTGTAAGCGTAGTTTATCCGCTTATATTATACCCTTTAAGCCGGTATCTTATATCTCATAACTAACGTGTATATATATATATATATATATATATATATATATATATATATATATATATATACCACAACCGCTAAAACTTAATTTAGTTTAGTGGAGGGTAAAATTATAATTTATAATGCATGCAAAAGGAAATTGGGATGGAGGATTCGATTCTTTATAGAAGGGCCGAGGAATTCCTACATCCAGAGTAAAAAGTGCCCCATGTAGTTTAATCAGTATCTCCGTAAGTAGGCTTAATGGATTAAGGGTAAACGTAGCCTATTTAACCCACAGCTATTTACCCATATCATACCAGCCAACATATCTAACTTGAGAAAATAAAAACATTTAGTCCTAAACAATGAAAATATATTGCAGCTAAGACGTTAGGCCTATCAGCATACGTGGTAGAGTTGTATTATTTTGGCGTTATCCTTACAGCGAATCTAACTTGTACAAGAGTAAGCCTTGGGTTTACAGGCTGTTAACAACAGTCCTGTTTCAGCTTTGGCCTACCTTTCCTAACGTAAGACTATAGATATTTATCCAACATTAGATGAACTAAGGTCTGAATAGACTTAAAATGGAACTAAAGACATTTAGGACCTCTGTCAACCATTCATTAATTTTATGCAGGAATAATCCTTTTCAGATAGATTCGGTTTGACGTTCAGGATTGTTTGATTTAAGAATTTATAGATTTATAAGTTTTTATTCGCAGTTGTTTCACGCAATTGCACAATAAATGAGTACGATCTTATTTTAAGCAAGGCTTAACATAAGAATTATATAAATTACAGATGACTTCCCTACTCTTGTAGCTAACAGTCCTATTAATAATACCTATCAATTTACTTGACCCATATCTATCATCTAGGCTTTCTAGTATCTATCCTAGCAAAGATGTTAAACTATTACAAATAGTGAATCTACCCTTAAGCATCAGACTTTTTAAATCACAAAGCAAACTAATTTAACCAAAGCAAAGAGAGAGGGACTGAAAACAGTCAGTAAGAGAGAAGATGCAATGTTTAAATAATTTAATTAATCAGTAAACAACATAACACCACATTGTAAATTCAAATCTTTTCAGTTAATCCTAATTAAACTTATATTTTCGCTCATAACACTTTCCTGCATTAGTCACCTGATTGTTAGTCATTTCATCAATCATTTCATTAGACAAATCAGAAATATGGAGAATTTTATTTTCAGGATCTATAAATATGCACATAATTGCATTACAACAAGTGAGGGTCGAATACAAGCCTACTAGTTAATTATTTTCCCCTAATCATTGAAGATTTTACATTAGCTTCATCTTTGATTGATACTGTTCCATCCCATGCTACATTTTTCTTCCAAACCTCTTGGAGAAATATTTTTGCTTTAACAGTTGCAGGTAGGGACAATGCCATGGGATCAAATATCTTTGAAGCTTCAGAAAGTATTTCTCTTTTTGTATTAGCTACCAATTTAAGTTCAAATTCCTTTGTACAAAGTGAATCATGCTTAGCAGAAGCTTTGTCAAGGTATATGAGTCAACAGATGCAAATATGCCCTACATTATTTACACAAATCAGATAAAGAGGATGTTGTTTAACCCACTAACAACAGCATGTACACATTTTGTGTTCTAAACTCAATAGTGAGACGTTTATTTCGAAAGCACAGAGGTAAAGATGAGGCTCTTTGGTAATAAGTGAACATGAGAACACTGCGGTGGTTGCAGATGTACCATGAAAAGAGATATTGGGTTTATACAAATGCACATAAGTAACACACACACACATATATATATATATATATATATATATATAATATATATATATATATATATATATATATATAGAGAGAGAGAGAGTCTTGTGTTTTGTGAAAATAAAATTAATAAAAGGTTGATAGAGGTCCTAAATGTCTTTAGTTCCAGTTTAAGTCTATTCAGACCTTAGTTCATCTAATGTTGGATAAATATCTACAGTCTTACGTAGGAAAGGTAGGCCAAAGCTGAAACAGGACTGTTGCTAACAGCTTGTAAACCCAAGGCCTACTCTTGTACAAGTTAGATTCGCTGTAAGGATGACGCCAAAATAATACAACTCCACCACGTATGCTGATAGGCATAACGTCTTAGCTGCAATATATTTTCATTGTTTAAATTAAAAGTTTTTATTTTCTCAAGTTGTATATGTTGGCTGGTATGATAGGGGTAAATAGCTGTGGGTTAAATAGGCCACGTCTACCCTTAAACCATTAAGCCTACTTACGGAGAAACTGATTAAACTATTTGAGGGCACTTTTTACTCTGGATGTAGGAATTCCGAGGAATTCCTGGATGTAAGAATTCCTCGGCTCTTCTATAAAGAATCGAATCCTCGATACCGATTTCCTTTTGCATGCATTATAAATTATAATTTTGCCCTCCACTAAACTAAATTAAGTTTTAGCGGTTGTGGTATATATATATATACTAACGTGTGTGTATATATATATATATATATATATATATATTATATATCACACACACGTTAGTTATGAGATATAAGATACCTACTTAAAGGGTATAATATAAGCGGATAAACTACGCCTATAATAATGGATGCAGTACGCTACATAAAGAATAATAAGAGCATGATAAACCCAATAAAACCTGTTTAGGGCCTACATTTCTAAAGCTCTGAAAATACTTCGTTGGATTCATAAACTTTTACGACATGTTTGGTTCCTGCACAATTTTCCAATATGCAAAATTAACTCCACTAAAACTCGAGCCCAGGACCTCTTCAGTAGAAAGTGCGGGAGTTGATCACGTACTACGACAAGTTAAACGCTAATACAATCAGGCAAGGAGCACAGTATTATTAGAAACGGGGTTCAAGGGCTTCCCATCCTCTGGTCGAGTTAACCTTTATCGTTTCTATAGCGTCGTGTTCTTTTTCTGTATGCTTCTCGATTAGTTCCTGTATGACGCCATCGATACTCTGCAGTTTATCATTTAATATTTTTCTGATGTTTTACCTTTACAGTTCTTAATTTTGCAGTCACTCTTTTTCTCTTTCGGAACAGTGACTTCTTTTGTCTCTCAAACCTGTTTCTCTTTCTTCTTTGTTGTATTTTTGGAACATGTCTTTCAACAATTTCCAGCGTCTTCTCCTCTAAGGTTATTCGCATCTCTTCCGTTGTCTTGGCCTCGAAAATGGTTTTCTAATCTCTTACTGCCATGCTGGATGCAACATCTTCCCAGTTTATAGCTTTGAAGTGAAAATTTAAAAATTCGAATTTGCTTCATTCTGTTGTTCGTGTTCTTTCCTTTCCTGTTGTTTTTATATTGGTTGTTATTTCAATAATGTTGCGATCCGATATTATAGTAGGGGTACTCACTATATTTTGCCCCACCCTTTTTTCTTAGCTAAATAATAGGCCATGGGGCTGAAATGTCTTTTGGGCAGTAAGTTTGAACTTTCTGTGCTTCACATAACCGGATTTTTCCAGTTTGAATCTCCCATCCTTGAATAAAACCGCTTTTAAACGAACTTGTATAAAACAGATGGTTAACACACTTTAAAAATGGCGTTTGACACTGATGTACGTCGTAGACAGAGAGCTGTTATCGAGTTCTTAACCGCAGAGAAGGAAACAGTTGGAAATATTCACAAACGACTACAAAACGTTTATGGAGATGCTGTTGTTGATCGAAGCACAGTTGGACGCTGGTCTAAACGTGAGATCATCGGAGAGAGGGAGAGCCAGCCTCGATGATGAGCCACGCAGCGGTCGCCCGGCATCGGCTGTCACATCTCACACTGTGCAACGTGCTAACAGCATCTTTCGATCAGATCGGCGCGTCACATACAAGGAGCTATCACTGGAGCTAGGGATTAGTGAAGGAAGTGTGAATACGATAATTCAGCAACTGGGATACTCAAAAGTATGTTCACAGTTTGTTCCTCTCGAACTGACTGAAGATCACAAAGCCCAAAGAAAAGAAATTGCTTGTGAGTCGTTGGTTCGATACGAGACAGAAGGGGATGACTTCCTTTCACGAACTGTGACTGGGGATGAGACTTCGGTACACCACTTTGAACCTGAAACAAAACGCCAATCCATGGAGTGGCATCACGCAGATTCCCCACGCAAGAAAAAGTTCAAAATGGCCCCCTCTGCAGGAAAGGTTATGGCCACCATCTTCTGGGACATAGAAGGGGATTCTGGTGGACATTATGAAGAAAGGACAAACAATCAACTCAGAGGCATATATTGCTACCCTACAGAGACTCCAGAGACGTATAAAGCGAGTTCGACCGGAGAGAAAACTGGAAGACGTCCTTCTTTTGCACGATAACGCGAGACCACACAACAGTTTGCAAACAAGAGAGGCCATCACAAAAATGCGCTTGACTATGTTACCCCACCCTCCATACAGCCCGGATCTGGCACCTTCAGACTTCCATTTGTTTGGGCCAATGAAGGATTCTATTCGTGGAAGAATGTTTGAGAGTGACGATGACGTCGTTGAGGAGGTTAAGAGATGGTTCCAGCGAAACCCAGCGGACTTTTACCAGCAAGGAATAAAGACCCTTGTTTCGAGGTGGAGGAAAGCCGTAGAAAAGGATGGAGACTATGTGGAAAAATAAAAACTTGTAAAAAAGGTACGTAACTACTTGTGTACAAAATTTCTGGAACTTACAAGGAAACGGAAAGAAAAAAAAAAGGTGGGCAAAATATATTGAGTGGCCCTCGTATTTGGGGATTTTCTACATCATCAATTAGGTTGCTTTTGTTTTTGAATACCAAATCTAGGCAGTTGTCTTTTTTTGCTTTCTGTTATTTCTTGTGTTAACATAAATTCATCAGCTAGAGCTAGTAGCATTTTTACCTGCTCCTGGTCTTCCCATGTGCCTCCCTTTTCCTGGTGTACACATATATTTTTTCCTATCCTTTTATATTTTTATGAATAGAAAATTAAAATCACCACAGAGAAAAATATTTGGGGTTGGAGAGTGTAGATCTTTTACCGAGTTTCTTACCCTGTAATAAAATCTGAAAATTTTGAGGTTGGCGTGTTTGGGAGTCTGTACATTACAATTAGTACCATATTTAATTTTTCAACTTATGCTGCTACACATTCTACGTAGCTGTTTGAGGTCCTGATAGTCATTTCTGCCATATGCCTTTCGCGTATGTAAATAGCACTTCCTCCTTTACGTCTCAATGTTCTGTCGGCTCGTAGGATGTTATAGTTGTCAATTTGTATTTCTTTTTAGTCAATACAGAACTCACAGTTTTCACAGTTCGCCTGGCAGTCTTTTAGATGGGTTTCCGTGAGGCATGCAAAATCTGCTCCGGTTTGTTGCATGAGTCCTTTCAGGTATAAAATTTTGTTCGGGGAATGGTTTGGTTTAAGGCCCTGAATGTTGGCTAGGATTATTTTTATTTTTTCCCTTTCGTTTTTACATACTTGTTTTTCCGATTCATTTTCCAATGGTGTTGCCGGTTTCATTGCCTTGTGATCCTCCAAGAATTTTCCTTTCTTTATCTGTTTCGATAACCGTTGTCCCGATATCGCATGTAATGTCTTTCTGTATGCCTTCTGTATGGGTCTCGGATCCCTGTATTTGTCAGTTGGCTTTGTATTTGTTGGATGGTATTCAATAGTTGAATTGTGTGGGCTACATCTAAAAAATTGGTAGCCCTCTTTGTTGCTGGTATCGTCTGCTCACCTGTCGGGTTCCTCTGAGGGTGGTGGTAACGGCGTTTTTATCCGTATTTGCACCTCCCATATCTTGCATAGGTGTTGCAGACACCTCTAAAATTTCTATAATTTTTTTTTGACGAAAAGTATAATTACACTAAACAACAAATTTGAACTTTTTTCCTGTTCCTCAAGTGAAATAGAATTATTCCGGTAGATTTTTGCACGCAGAATATGAATATGGATGCGAAATGTTTCCATTACTCACAGTTTTGAAACAAATTGAATTTGAATTTTGTTTCTGAATTTCTGAATTGTAAACAAAATTTTATTTTCATTACAAATTTATTCAGAGCTTCAATTGTGTATTATATAGGTTAGGTTTTTTTGGTTACGTTTAAGTTATGTCGTCAAGAGAATTCTGTATCTAGTATGGATTTATAGATCTTAATGTCCTTTCTAGGGCATCGTTAATCGATCATTAATAGGAGAAAGTGATGAATGATGAAATTTTCTAATTAATCAATTATTAACTGATTAAAATGAATAAAAATTAAATACTTCTGAAAAGAGTAAGAAAGAGTTTTATTGTTTCTGTTGCGTGAGATAAGACCGAAGAAAACAGTTTGCCCAAACATTTAATTTGCTTTATTTCAAGAAATCAAGCAAGGGCGGATTAAATAGTTTATACATGCAAAAAGGTGCCGAATTTAAATGATACATTAAAAAATTTAAGGTAAAATGATGCTGAAATTATAGGGAAAATTAATAATTTTCCATCATTTTATAAAAATATTTTTTGATTAATTACTGATTAAATTGGAAACAATGATTAACTGATTAAGTGATTAGTCAGAACCATACCCTAGTCCTTTCCGAGACTGAATAAATGGTATAGAGTTAGCCAGAACAAAATCAGTAAAGTTAACACTGTGCGCTAAAGGGTTAAGATAAAATTGAAGTTTTGAATGTAAATTAGCCCTAATCGGCTTTTATAAGGCATTTGTTTTGATCATTTTCTTTGGCTAGAACTCTCTTCATGGCTATGATTAAAATTGTTCAGCCTACTTTTGTTTTTTATCGAATGTTATTAATTGAAATAGTTTACCGTATAAATCGCTATATTGGTCAGTTCAAACTAGTGGTGTACCGATTACTCGGCATCGGTACCCACAAAATCGACCGCTTTGGGGGCATCAGCATCGGCCAAATTTAGCCGTTCTCTCACCGATTCTTTGAAATGTTAAAATTTTCATTACAAAACAAAATCTATATTTATAGAAAATTGAACAGACAAAAAACACTATTTATGACCATTTATACTCATTTCAAAGTATAATTATATAAAATTATTATACATTCAAGAAAAAAGGAAAACTTAATAAGTTAATTGTCCATAAATTTACCTTTTCTCCAACTAGGTAATCTCTAAATATTATAAACTATCGTAATCTCCGACTTTATATTAATAATAATTCTATATTAAGTTGTACTTTATAATTTATATATTAAACCTTCGGATCACTTTAACATATTGCTTCCCAGGAACCTCTCTTTAACATATTGTTTCCTAGTGTATATCACTTTAACATATTGCTTCCTAAAAATAGACATTACACAACCAATTACAGTTACATTACAATAGTTTATAATATTTAGAGATTAGCTAGTCGAGAAAATGTAAATTTATGGACAACTTAACTTATTATGCTTTGCCTTTTTTTTTAATGTAAAATATTTGGATCACCTGAAGATCAGGACCCCCAGCTTCTTTTAACGAAAATATCACGACCTAACCTAACCAATCGTTAGGTAAACTGTACGCCCTTGACGATTGGTTAGGTTAGGTCGTGATATTTTCGTTAGTTAGCCTAGATTACCAACCTCTTTCTAACCAACCAACCTTTATCTTTTTAACATATTGCTTCCCAGTTTTAATCACTTTAACATATTGCTTCCCAGGAGGGATCACTTTAACATATTGCTTCCCGAAGGCTTTGGGAAGCAATATGTTAAAGTGATCCAAACCTTCTTATTATGTTAACTTTATTTTAAGTGTTTTAATAATTTTATAAACCCAAATTATAGATCCATTATTTTTATTCAAATTGGCCATCAGGGACTTGAAATTTTAATGACCTTGAAATTACGAGGTTTTTTTAAAAAATGCGTACTTTTTAACGTTTTACTGAATCAAGATAAATCATTAAGTAGGGCTGTTTTCTGAATCCTCTTGATGAGAGAAGTCGTTTGGTGTGCCTTCCAATGTCATACGACTAACGGTTTAAAAGTTGCGCCTGTATACAGGTAATACCAATGTGCCAGTATAGTGCCAAATAATGGGAAAAACCACGATCACCTATACTTTTCAAACAAATCAGCAAATAGCAGACAAATAAGGAAGAAAGAAACAATAACTTAAACAATCACTTTTGCATTGTATTGACCGCTATCACACGTCACTGGCTGCAACGTTGTCCCTCTGTGCTATGTCATCGTGGCGAGTGATGACTTCTTGAAGTCGCCGAGCTCTTTCCGGTTCTTTTCCACCACTTGCAGAAGATCCTGCAGCTGTGCCTCGTCCTTTGTGACCGTGTTCGCATAGTCTTGTATCAGTTGGACTCCTCTTTCAGCGACGTCATTGGTGACCTGGAGATTAGAGATCACATCCTTCAGACGACAAAAGTCCTCGTTCTCGTCCCACTTATCAGTTGACAGGGTGAGCCACGAAGACCCATACATCTTCAGACCTGCAAATAAGAACCAGGAGGACTCGTCGATCAGGTCGGGGAGTAGCGTCATCTCGTCGACTGAGACGTTCTCGTATGTGAAGTCTTTGGGTACAGGGAGGTGGGACAGCTTCTCTGCCATCTGTTGCTTCACAGTGCCATCCACTTCCATGACAGCAGGTGCATTAAGGATGCGGCGAGGAAGATTGACAGACACACTTGTCTCTTTCGGCAGGGGGAACGCTAGTTCTGTCTCCGACTCTCCTGACATGCCAGTATCATCATTCTCCATGGCCTCATCTCCGGTTTCTATGCACACTTTGAGGTTTGCGGCTCCTGGCGAGGACGTTTTCTTCCTTCCTGTAGCTTTCTTTTTACAGCGAAAACTTTATCGTTCCCGCTCATCGTTGCCACCCGAGGACCACGTTGATCGAGGTAGAAGTCAATGTCTTCTTTCTTGTCCTTGTCGGACAGCAGTCGATTCTTCTTTATATCTTCGACAGCGTCAGATGCTCCGATATCCCACAGCTTGTCCACACTGTCCGAAAACTTCTGCCGTTTTCCTCCGGCGTCAGTTTCTCGTTTTCTGCTCTTTTGGAGTAAGTGCAACTCTTTCCACAATGCCTCTAGCTTCCGTTCGCAGTTGAGCTTTGTGATTGTTTTAATGCGGGCCATGTTCCAAAACTTTAAGACGTTGTTTACGGTTTCTTTGAATGCGTCTTTCCTGTTAGCAGTGTACTGGATAACACTGAAGAAGTATTGCAAAACCTGCCGTGTTGTTGGCAATTTGCTACCACTGATGGAGGACGACGGTTGGCAAACTAAAAAATTTCTGAGGCCGATCTTAGAAGGTAGCGATGTTATTTTCGCCTTTCCTTTTGATGACTCTCTATTTGTAGCTTCAAGAGTTCTTCCAGTTATGGTTGCCATCGATTTGTCCATGACAAAGGATGAGGAACTCAGACAGAATTTCAAAATGTTATGATCTGCAAAAAAAGAAATAGGTTAGGTACCTGGCACAGCCATAGTGCATTTTCTAATTACCTATATACATTATACATTCCGCCCGTATACAGGCACAACCTTTAAACCGTTAGTCGTATGACATTGGCAGGCCCACCAAACGACTTCTCTCATTAAGAGGATTCAGAAAACATTCCTACTTAATGATTTATCTTGATTCAGTAAAAAGTTAAAAAGTACGCATTTTAAAAAAAAACTAGTAATTTCAAGGTCGATGCGAGACCCCTAAATATTGATCAATTTTTGTAAAAATGGTACCAATGTGCTAGTATAGTGCCAAATAATGGCAAAAACCACGATCACCTATACTTTGAAAAAAAATTGAAAAGTGGGTCACCCTACTGTATATTGAGGAGTAAGCTAAGGAAAAGCATTTAAACAAATTTTAAATGTAAATTTATGAAAATTGAAAGTTTCACATTAGATTAGTAAAATTTATGAAGGGAATTGATTTTTTAGAATTTTGTCAAAGAATCGGCATCGGTATGGGTATCGACAGTTTTTCATGGAATCGGCATCGGGTAAATTTTGGAATCGGCACATCACTAGTTCAAACACATCGTACTTTCATATCCATAGAATGTTATTCCTTTTCTTTATAGGCTTCGCTCTATCGACGTCATATACATATATTCTTAGGAATTCTAAAGTTTTCACTTACAGCAAATTCAGTAAAAAGCAAAATGAATAGGATGAAACTGAAATATAGTATAGGGCGTACTTAATTCAACTTTTCTTGTGTTTCAACTATACGTTGTTCCCTACAACATAAAGTTCGTATTTATAGGAATCTTCCGCTTGTATTCTGGGAAGTTAATCCATACAAGACATTTGTATGTTGTACAAAACTAACTTGTTTAAAGTTTTATTTTAGCGTTGAGATTGTTGGCGTCGAATTGTATTAAAAAGAAATTTTATACGATTAGGAATTGGTTTGTATACGCACGTCTGCTATTATTATACGTACTATAATTTATATAATAAAAAGGAACACTACAATATATATATATATATATATATATATATATATATATATAGTGATGGATCGAGTGGTCGGTTTTTCACAACCGCGGTTGCGGTTGTGTTTGCGGTTGTCGAATTTTTTCCAACCGTGGTTGCGGTTGCGGTTATCATATACTAGGAAAAATGCGTAATTATTAACTGGATTTAGCCACTATAGTGCGATTTAGCCACACTTGGTACATAATATATACTAAATAGTATTTATTTAGTAAATACCTTATGTTGAACACAAGTTTTGCAATACACCGCTACCGCTATTTGTGTGTTGCAAAACTTGTGTTCAACATAAGGTATTTACTAAATAAATACTATTTAAATGAAGTATATTCTAAACTTATATAGCTATTATGAAAGAATAGGTCAAATTAATTAAAACCATATTTTGCACTAAGTGTGTTACCAGGATGAGGGACGAGGACCCATCGCACTGTTCATCCCACCTACCACTTTCCCCAGCCTCCACCCATTGGAAAGTTATGGATTATTATTCATTTGAGAAACTGATGTCAAACTTAATGACAGGCAGTGTGAATTTCAAGAATAATATTTTTGCTGCATTTTCACCTTTCAAGCGGCAACGCCTCTCATCGTACAACGTTCCCGCTCCACGCATAAGGAGACCCATCATTTTCTTTTTAAAAAAAGAAATATTTCTAATTAACCTAAAATTAAAAAAGCTTTTACAACCGCAACCGCACTTATGCAACGGCGGTTGCGGTTACGGTTGCGGTTGTGAATTTTTGTGCGGTTGTAGTGCGGTTGCGGTTGCGGTTATTCGATCCATCACTAATATATATATATATATATATATACGGGCCTGTTGAGAGTAGGCCCTCTATAAAGGGCCACCAATTTGGTCTTTCGACCAAATAAATATTGTTACTAATTAGGGAAATTAGTAGAGCGAGTTTTCTTCCTTTATTAAAAAAAATTAATAAAGTGCATGAATTGTTGAGGACAGTGTGCATTACAATAGGGAACAAATGCAGAATAAAAAATAAAAATAGGAATGACAAGATATACCTAACGGAGGGCGTAAATAATGAATGGCCTTCTCATGGTGGCTGGTAGCTTACGACTGAAGAAGTTCCAAACTTCTGAAGCTGGGTGAGGTTCGAAGAAAGCGTGATGGCCAGAGGTCCTTTCTTACGAGGTCAAACGCCATTTTCATCTTGAATTTTGTTTCTAAGAAGGCGAAAGGAGAATTTCGAAAGTATCTGACGATGTCGTTGTAGCTTCAGTTAGTCCTCCTCCAGAGAACGAAGTGAACCATACAAAAACGAGGTCGCATCAGACAGGAGGAGAGAGAAAAACATCTTGTCGACTTGAAAATGAGTGACTGTCGTACAGGTGTCTGCGTGGAGTCTCGGCATGGGGGAGGAGTTGTGTTCCAAAAATAAAGGAAAATGATGGTGGAAAAATGGGGTAGTTCAAGGAGCGTGAGAATGGTACTCGGCAAAGGGTCCACAGAGAATGGGGGCTGGGTAGGGTAGGAACGCAGAGCGGATGGGGGAGAAAGAGGGGGGACGACGTGTGGGAACATGGAACTTGATATAAGTTCGCAAGCGGTGTCCATAAATCGTCACATGGCAGTTCTCCTCGATGAATGCGCTCCTGTCGAAGAAGGCATCCTTCTTGGAGCGAGTAGAGAGACAGCAAAAAAGCGGACGTTCGAAGAGATGATGCAAGCAGAGAGTGAAGAAAGCAGGGGATTGTTACCCCGAGCCAGGTTGAGAAGTGCTTGTGCGCCGACTGGTAGGTGAGGAACTCTGCTCGAATGTTTGCGTGTTTGGTCGCTTGCGCGGAACGCACTTCAAGCCCTCTTATAGAGGTAGGGGAAAAAATACACGTTGTGCTGTAGGATTAATTCGCGCGTCGCCAAAAGAGGTTTCCAGCCAAATGATTTCTCGTACATCGGCTGAAAACGAAACGGACCGTTAGCTATATCTGGCGGAAAGTGTTGACGAAACAATGCGTCGTGTAAAGTAAGCTGAACTTGCCATAGTGCCTGGGGGGATGGGTGCATATTGCCCTTAGTGCTCCGGGAAGGGGTGAGAAAGGAGGAGTGGGTTCACGTCGATGTCGGCTGTCGTTCCGGCGTGGAAAAATCCAAGGAAACTATCTGCATGGTGAGAAGTGGGCAGGGAACTCGCCTTATAACACGGGAACTTGAGGTTGAGTATGGGTCATTGCTTGCCGGGGTAGAAGGTGGGGTTCCGTGACAGACTCCGGTGGCGCGGAAGTTGCTCTCGCTGACGTTGACTTCACTGGTAGAATTCTTTCATGCAGCAGGTGAGTTCCGTGAGTTCTTCCAAGATCCGTGTGAAGCCGGGGCAGAACCCGGTGCCATTGGTGGCACTGCCGGAGTTCGCCGTGCTTATGCCTGGTGGAGGGCAGTGGTACTCATGGAAATGTAATCTTGAGTCTGAAAAGTTCAGCGATTGTGCCGCTGCAAATGATCACGGACTTGTGAGCCATTTTTCATTAAGTTTCGTGCGAAACAACGAAAGTCACTGTTATTGCAAGTTGGCCTAGTCTGCGAAATGTTGCTTTAGGTTGTGAGTGTTGTATTTAAATGTAAACTTATTTAATGTCAATGCAGAAAAAATGTTTGACGTTTGATATTGAAAATTATCACTGCAAAAAAATTAGCGTTGTTCGTTCATTCCGTTGGTCACCAATTTGCAATTTGTAGGTGCCTGTTAATAGTAGGTCCGCTATGATAAAGTATTTGAGTTAAATGAGGAGTTTAAGAAGGATCGCCGTTTTGGAATTTTGGGAATTTCCATTTTTTGGTAATTTTTAAAGTTCATTAGATATTTTTGGCAGTGAACAATAAAATATAACATATTTAAGCATTTTGCACCCAAAAAGAAGTTTTGGCTTCTTATATCAATTGTTTTGGAGTTCAAATTATTTTGCTGGGAATATACCTGGCTAAAATTAGGAATTTTAAATAAATATGAATGAAATTCACGTTTTAACATTCATCCACCGGCGGGATATACTAAGTTAACCGTGAAATTGAGTTATTGCGTAATCATGGACCGCCCCTCAGCATCGGATAACTGAGTATTCTCTCTCTCTTTCTCTCTCTACTTATCATATATATATATATATATATCGGCTATTGATTGGTGACGCGGAAAACGCAGTTTAATAATAAACAGGAACACCAGAGAAAATACAAACATCCTTCAAGGTTTAATAGTACCAACGTTTCGGAATGCACTAATTCCATCTTCAGGGCTAAAACAATAAAATGCCAAATCACATACAAAATACAATTTGCTTAATAACAATTTAAAATAAACTTTAAAAATTATAAAAAGTAGCTAATTAAATGTAAAACATTAAAACTAAAAGGTAAATAAATGTGAAGTTAAAAAGTTAAAATTATAAAAAGTAAAAGCATTAAAACTGAAACGTAAATAAAATATACTAGTACCTTAACCAAAACATAGCAGATCTATCGATGATTCGTCAGAATTTAGGTCTGGTTTTAGTTTATAAATAAACAGAGACTCCATAATTTTAAGCTTAAGGTCAGAGTTTCCGGCAGCAAGAACGGCGAAATTAGACTGTGAAATTGGGTGGTTATTGTTGTGCGAGTGATTACGTATGAGAGAATTAGGTGGTTTGCCAAGGGATAAATTTGTACGGACCGATTAACCGAGATGTTCGTAAATACGGGATTTTAAATGTCTTTTAGTTTTACCTATATATGACCCCATACAGTGGTCACACTTATATTGATAAACTATGGATGACTTAAGAAGTGTAGGAATAACATCCTTGTATTTAAATAAATGGTAAATCGATTTAGACGGGGTGAATATAATTTTTATACATAGTTGTGGGTAGAATTCCTTGAGCAATTTTAAAAGTTTGTTTCTAATGTTAAAACTTGAGGTTCCCATATAGGGCAAAGTGAAATACAGAATATCTTTGGGGACTGTAATTAAGTCTCTAGTTGTAGGGCTTATTAGTCTATTTAAGGTTCTGCCTATTGTAGTCTCCACCAGTCTAGAAGGGAAATTATTCTTGGCAAGGAGTTTTCGGATGAAATCTAGTTCATCGTGTAGTTTAAAGTAATCTGAACAGATATTGAAAGCTCTATTGGTCAGAGTCGAAATTAAATTTCGTATGAAACCTAAAGGGATAAAGGAAGAAAAGTTCGTAGTAAGATTGGTGAATGTCGGCTTTCGGTAAACGGAAGTTTCAAAAGAGGAATTAGTTTTTATTATCTTAATGTCCAAAAAGGACAGAGAGCTATTAGATTCAACTTCTGAAGTAAATTGAATATTAGGGTGTTTAGAATTAAGGTAATTACGAAACAAAGGGATATGGTCTGGTGATTTAAACAGGAGAAAAGTGTCATCAATATATCTTCTATAAAAAACCGGTTTAAAGTTGGAAGGACACTCATTCAACCATTTGACTTCATGATGACACAGAAACGCGTTAGCTAAGGTGGGACCAAGAGGTAGACCCATTTGAACACCTTCAGTCTGTTTAAAATATTCACCGTTGAATATAAATATAAGGTCTTCCACGGAAAATTTTAGTAGTTCATTCATTTGACCTCTATTAAAACCCTGCACAGTATCAGTATTATTAAAAAGATTGTCAATACATATGTTCCTGTTTATTATATATATATATATATATATATATATATATATATATATATATATTAAATTAAAATGTGAGACCACTTCACAGCTTATCATGCATATAGAATTTAGGTTTGGAACATTTTCTGCCTTTTTTTTTTTCAAATTTACCCAAATGATGTAATCGAAAATGGGCAAAATATTCAGAAATGTGTCACTTATGCGCCATACATTATTCTCATACTATCGGTATCGTCAATACGTGCTAAACAATATTTTCAAATCAAAATGAAGATTCATCTTCGGCGATATGTATCGGCGATACATTACTTGATAGAAGATACTTTTATAATATACTGTATAATGTATATCCCATATTTCATATGAAAACTAATTAATAGGCTAGTAAATAAGGGTTGTATTTCTATATTTATTGTTGTCTGAGTGAATTAAAACAATGGCAAATAAAGATTTTCACACAAAATGAATTAAAAGAAATACGTTACATCGCAAGACTTATTGTACACGTGTGAATAAAATATTAAGATAATTATTGAGAAAACATGGTCGTTCTATTCACTCTAATAAATTAAGTTTAAAAACATATTGCTGAAAATTTCTAATGCTTAGTTCTTCCATTTCAGGAGCTAACGGGCCATTTAAATGCCGAAATATACTGAAGAAGACTTGATTCTAATAAAACACTTGCGACGAGAGGAAAATTATGATGAAAAATTATGATAATTGAGTTTCCGAATAAAAATTGGGCAAGAAATGGAGTAGAAAAATTATTTGAAAAATTGATAAAAATGGTAGTATTGCTCGAAATGAAGGGAGTGGAACGGTTCCCAATGTATCCACTGAATGAAACGTGGAAGTCGTTGCAAACCTGATTTGTAATCAAGAAAACCAACCTGGAACGCACAAATCTCCAGGAAAAATTGAAAGAGCAACTTGCATTTCACGAAGTACGATGCGGACAATCGTCAAACATGATTTACGCATGAATCTTTTCAAACTAATGAAAGTCCACCAGCTCACATGTCCTGAGGAGCCTAAGAGTATAACGTGCTGCCAACATTTGTTAGCGAGAGTTCCTGCTCATACTGTTAAGCGAATTTGGTTCAGTGACGAGAAAACTTTTACCGTTTCAACTCCGGTGAACACTCAGAACGAAGAGCAGAAAAAAGATTCGTGTGTCGCTGGAGAAGTTCTTGCAAGAGCGTCCCTCTTTTACCCAGAAAATTATGGTATCCGCTTTCATTTCAAAACTTGAAAACTCTCTCTTTTTATTTTTTGTTGAACCAGGGGCCAAGGTTAATGCTACGTACTATCAATTAATTATTCAGAAGCTTTTGCCCGTCATTCGTGATATATCAGGAGAGCGATTCACCATCCAACAAGATGGGGCAACTAGTCCCCACATTATAAACCACCCTAAATTATTTTCGTCATTTAGGTCTTCAGTAAAGTACATAACTACCCTTCCTTTCGGCTTGATGGACCTAATTTTAAAAATTTCCTGCATCCATCCTTATTCAAAAACTTTCTTCAACTTTTCCCTGGTCGTGAAACACGTACATAATCATTGATTTTGAAATGTTCTACCAAGGATAATGATCTGGTCCTATTGTTCGATTCCGTATACACACACCTTTTAAAAATTTCATTAGATGTCCCCAATTATGCGATTGTAAGAGCGATTGTAGGATGATGCTAAATGACTCGGAATGTATATGTATCTGTAAGTATTTTCGTGCGTAAAATAACGATGCATGCGCTCCTTGGTAGTTCGTTGCACCCCTTCGGCTAAATACATTTTATGCACAGAGTTGCTGCTGTAACAACTAATGTTAATTCCCGCCAACATGTTTTTAAAATAATTCTTTCCCTAAATCTGTACAGGAATAGGCTGGTATTCTATTTTCCTTTAACATCAATGACTTTGTAGCTTTAACAACTGCTTCAGGTTTTTTATTTTTAAGAGGTATAAACCATAAGTATTTGGAGAAGACATCAATTAATAATAGAATATATTTGTAACCATCATTATACGTCGAGTACTTTTGCATATCAGTCACATCTGCTTGCCATACAGTGTCCACCGATGCTGCTTTTGTTTTAGTAGTTTTCAACCTTCTTCGCACAGGCTTATAAAATGTATATGTATCCTGTTCACGCAAAAATTCCCAAAATCTTTTTTCTATATCCCTTTAGCATAGATACCTCTGTCGAGTATCTCAACCCCACCGTAATACCCACCGTAATACGTCAACCCCACTCTATCAACCATTTGCGTAGTTTAGATGCGTGTGGAGACGGTCGAGTGGCGATGATTTTCCTTTTTCAAACATCTTAAACCGGGTGCACATGTTGGTGGGGTGCTCTGGTGGGGGGTTGAGGTGACTGTTCCAGATCTTTTATTCTGTTTTGGTTACCAATCAACGTTTTTGGAATGTTCAACTGTTCTATCCTCGTTTTAATATTCCTCACCCATCGTTATGAATGCTGACTTCTATTCAATTGAAAAATACTAGTGCACAGAGGCTAAGTACGCGCTTAGAACGTGTCGGGTACACATTAACTTTTCACGAAATTAGTGTAATAAACGACGCATGCTCGAGCAGGCTATTGAATCTATATTATTGCTTAAATATCACGCAAATATTACACCCAAATGTAAAGTAGGAACAAAAATAAACTTAAACGAGCTTAAAGGTCTGTACATCGCGTGTAGATGCCCGCATACTTTAACTGCTGAATTATTTCTATCATAAAAAGAATTGGGTGCGTCGTGTAAAGTAACGAGGATGTAATTATTTCCAGCATTATTCGCGAATTCAGCATTCTCACAAAGAAATAGTGTCTTGAGATGTTAGTGAATACGGATGTATATGTATTATTATTTCTAAATTTATGATGAATGTATTATTATATGTAAATATGAAAAATGTAATTAAGTCACCATTATTTGTCCTCCTCATACTCTATTATTTGTATGTTTACTAATAAAACATAAAATAGTCTCCTGATTAATACTATAAACACCCAGGAATGTCTGTCAATTTGTCACGCTCGAAAAGAGAAGATTCTTGATATATATGGGCGATATTTGTATTTTAATGCATTAGAAAAAGGCGTAATGAATTCTACTTTTAATTATAATTTTAAAAAGTGTAAAAAATATTTGCTTTTGCGTTCAGCTTTGAGCCGAAATTTAATCTGCGGCTAAGTTAAAAAATTTACCAAATGAGTTCTTTTTATGCACTTTCATACTGGTGCTAAATTCTTCCCAAGAAGATTTCTGTATTGAATTTTAGACATATTTCTAGTGAAAATAAAAGAAAGAGAAGAAACAGAGTCCATATTAGAGCAATTTAGCAGAGAGGAGGGCAATTCATTTTCAGAACTCCAACAAAGAGAGCAAGACAAAATTGCATATTTGTTTATAAAGATTTGTTTATAAAAAACGTCTGAACAGGTACAGTAGCTAGAACAACGTGAAAAAAGTGTTAGCAGCTGACGAGGAAGCTTCTAAACAGTGGCTGCATCCTCAAGCGCAGGACACGTCAACGCGAAGAAGCGACGTTAGACCAAAACATCAACGCGCTGGTGGCCAAACTTCCTCAAATCTCCGTGCAGCGGGCTGTCTACGGTTGGCCAGACTGGCAGTCGACGGCCTGTTGCGTGGCACGGTCAGAGTGCCGATCGGCTCCCGGGGCCGGACCTATTCTCAGCGTGCTATTTTTTCAATTACAGGGAACAATTGCGTGCTCCCCGAACTACTCTTACTCTCTGGCGACATTAAGACTAATCCAGGCCCCACTACAACTTACACATGTCACCATACACAAAGACATAGACACAATAGTACCATGAGACACATACAGAAGTATAATATTAACATATTACAGTACAACGTAGATGGCCTCACAAACAAAATCATGCAGCTTAGGGAATTCGTACACAAACAAAACATTCACATAGCACTTATACAAGAAACAAAACTAAAACGCACACACAAAACACCCACCATCCCTGACTTCACGGCGATCCGTCAAGATCGTACTGGGGGTAACGGGGTGGACTCATCACTTACAAACGTAAAAGCATTAGCTACACTGATGCTACCCAAAACATTACAAACACAATCCAAGCAGATAACACGATAGAAATACAGGCAGTTAACATTAAAACACGCGCAAAACACAACACCACACTAATCAACATTTACATCCCACCAGATAGTTCACCTCAGGTGCCAGCCAATTACAATCCACAGTTACACAATCTTGCCTCTCTCACTAATGTCATCTTAGGAGGAGACTTCAACGCCAAAGACACTAGTTGGTACCTGCACAACCAAAACAACACCAGAGGCGCCAACATAGCCACACAACTAAACAGCCTCTTCATTCTTAACAATACAGAAGAACATACACACATACCACATCAAGCAGGATACTCAAACTTCTCCCAAGACATAACGTTCTGTTCCCCCTCACTAGCAACACATACACAATGGAGAACAGAAAAACAACTGTCATCAGACCACCTGCCCATCATCATTACAACACATTCTACACTCTGCCCCAACAGCCTTAGGCACACTTACAGAAATTACAAGAAAGCTGATTGGGAACAGTTCAAAATACAGACTGAGGAACAATTCACCACATTAAACAGCACACCCATCATAAACATCGATACAACACTCAAGACATTTAATCAGATTATCAATAATGCAAACAAATACATACCCAAGGGCAACATTAGGAAATACAACCCAAATTACACTAGAGAAATAGCCCACCTCATAAGGCAACGTAACAACCTCAAATATAACACACAAACACCACACACAGAAGCCATAAAACAGCAGATACAACAGCTCAACACAGAAATAAACAACAAACTCAAAGAAAAATAAACAGAAACATTCAGAGAATTCATAACAACACTAAACCACTCCACAGATACATACAGGCTATACAAGACTATAAACAGCATTACCCACTCTAACAGCGGCATTCACACCTCACACGCGGCTATCTGTCGCAGCCAAAATAATATCCCAATATACACACAACAAGCTAACATTCTAGTTAATCACTACGCAAAGATAAGTCACTTAAACAGAGACAACAACCAGAAACATGCAGACAGACAAACAGCCAGACACAAGAAAACCTACAGACTCGACATGACCATTACACCCTTCAATACAGACCAGACCACCAAGATCATCAAAAACATTAAGAATTCGAAGGCTACTGGACCAGACAACATATCTAACATACACCTTAAACACTTGGGCCCACAAGGAATATTAGCTCTCACAAATATCAGCACATATTCATACCAACACTGTATTATTCCTGACATATGGAAACAAGGTAAAATTATTACACTACTCAAACCAAACAAAAATCCAACAGAACCAGCTTCCTATAGACCCATTACTTTACTATGCACACCTTCCAAAGTAACAGAAAGACTAATCTTACAAATCACCAACCCACACATACCACTATCGCCTACTCAACATGGATTCAGACCTCACCACTCAACCACGACATTACTCACTAACCTCACGCAGCACATCATGGATGGCATCAACTCCAGAAGACCAGCTCAACGTACACTATTAGCAACAATAGACATTAGTAAAGCATTTGATGCTATCCCACGCTTCCCTCTCATAAACAAAATACTCAACACAAACATGCACAATAACACCAAAAGGTGGCTGAGCAACTATCTCTCAGGAAGATACTCACATGTCACATTTAATGGCAAGTCATCCAAAAACAAGCTTTTTCCGAACGGGGTCCCTCAAGGCTCTGTTCTCTCACCAACACTCTTCAACTTATACATGCATGACATTCCAACACCCATAGATAACAAGCTTACCTTATCATCATATGCAGATGATATCACTCTAACATCCACCCACAACAACATCGACACCGCTACAAATAACCTACAAACATACATAAACAGTATACAAGACTGGCTCACACACAATAGACTCAAAGTAGCGCCCACAAAATCAACCATCACCTTGCTTACAAGCAACACAAAAGAACACCAGGTAATTCCACAGCTTACACTAAACAACATCAACATTCCACACACTCACAGAACCAAAATACTTGGTGTCACATACAACACATCATTATCTTTTGCAAACCACATTCAGGACATTAAAACCAAATGTACGTCAAGACTTAACACGCTTAGGGTACTAACAGGCACAAACTTTGGACACCAGCAGGAAACAACATCACTCATATACAAACAATATATTCGCTCAGTTATGGACTATGCTAGCCCATGCTGGGCACCCATTATCTCAAACACACACATAAACACCTTACAAACAATACAAAACAACGCACTTCGTATCATTACAGGATGCACTCAAACAACACCAATAGAACACCTGCACACAGAAACAAAAATACTAAAAGTTAGGGAACATTTAGACATGAGGGGAACACAATTCATGGCAGCAGCGACAACTAACCCACAACACCCTTGCCACTACATGTACAATCATGCACCAACACCTCGCACCATTAAGGTAACACCAGAGAGATATTATAACGAAATACTCCATTCCATAACACGCCCCACAGACATCACACAGTACAGAAAACACATACACACACACCTAACCCACAAAGCACTGACACGACTCGGTCCGAATGCGGTCCTAGGTGCGAAGCCGCCACCCATTAACAGGTCAGAGATCAGCCTGAGCAGATCGGATCGAGTTAACTTAGCACGATTCCGATGTGGACATCACCCAAACTTACGGACATATAAACACAGACTAGACAACTCCATAGACGACACCTGCCACCTGTGCCAAGACACACCACAAACAATTGAACACATTATGACGGACTGTACCGCTCTAGCACAACAACGAACACAACACAACATCACTAGTGCGCTGAACCTCTGGTCCACTCCGGAGAGGGCGATCGGTTACCTGCGTGCCGCCGGCTTGCTCGATCAGGGTGGGCTGATCGGCTAAACAACAACAACAACTATTAAACGATTCTGAACAGAAATAAATGTGCTTTGCTTTGTTTCAACTTTTTACTGTATCGCGTTAAGATTTTCATTGCTGTATTCTTTTCTATAGTTTTATTGACCAAATAATTGAACCTTCAGTAATTGGGGGGGGGGGGGGTTCAATTATTCAGACAATAAAACTATTGAAAAGAACCAGCAATGAAAAGTTTGAGCTTCTTCACATCCAACCCATTGTATCAAGATTTGTGAAGCTTAAGATTTTTATGGCTGCATTCTTTTCTATAGTTTTATTGACTGAATAATTGACTCCCCGGTAACTGGGGGGGGCCTGCGGCTCCCCAATTACTGAGGCCAAAGGCCCCAGCACCACGGGCGTAGCTAAATGGGCCCGTAGGGCCCACTTTAGCTAGTATGTTAATAAATATTGATTGTATGTATATGTATTATTATTTCTAATTTTATGTCGAATGTATTATATAAAAATATGAAAAATGTAATTAATTCATAATTATTTGTGTTTTGATACGTTGTTGTTGTTGGTTAGCCGATCAGCCCACCCCGATCGAGCAAGCCGGCGGCACGCAGGTAACCGATCGCCCTCTCCGGAGTGGACCAGAGGTTCAGCGCACAAGTGATGTTGTGTTGTGTTTTATGTTGTGCCAGAGCGGTACAGTCTGTCATAATGTGTTCAACTGTTTGTGGTGTGTCCTGGCAGAGGGGGCAGGTGTCGTCTGTGGAGTTATCTAGTCTGTGTTTATATGTCTGTAAGTTGGGGTGATGTCCACATCGGAATCGTGCTAAGTTAACTCGATCCGATTTGCTCAGGCTGATCTCTGACCTGTTAATGGGTGGCGGCTTCGCACCTAGGACCGCATTCGGACCGAGTCGTGTCAGTGCTTTGTGGGTTAGGTGTGTGTGTGTATGTGTTTTCTGTACTGTGTGATGTCTGTGGGGCGTGGTATGGAATGGAGTATTTGGTTATAATGTCTCTCTGGTGTTACCTTAATGGTGCGAGGTGTCGGTGCATGATTGTACATGTAGTGGCAAGGGTGTTGTGGGTTAGTTGTCGCTGCTGCCATGAATTGTGTTCCCCTCATGTCTAAATATTCCCTAACTTTCAGTAGTTTTGTTTCTGTGTGCAGGTGTTCTATTGGTGTTGTTTGAGTGCATCCTGTAATGATACGAAGTGCGTTGTTTTGTATTGTCTGTAAGGTGTTTATGTGTGTGTTGAGATAATGGGTGCCCAGCATGGGCTAGCATAGTCCATAACTGAGCGAATATATTGTTTGTATATGAGTGATGTTTTTTTCCTGCTGGTGTCCAAAGTTTGTGCCTGTTAGTACCCTAAGCGTGTTAAGTCTTGACGTACATTTGTTTTTAATGTCCTGAATGTGGTTTGCAAAAGATAATGATGTGTTGTATGTGACCTCAAGTATTTTGGTCTTGTGAGTGTGTGGAATGTTGGTGTTGTGTTGTGTAAGGTGTGGAGTTATCTGGTGTTCTTTTGTGTTGCTTGTAAGCAAGGTGATGGTTGATTTTGTGGGTGCTACTTTGAGTCTATTGTGTGTGAGCCAGTCTTGTATACTGTTTACGTATGTTTTGATACGTTAATAAATATTGTGTTTACAATAGATGTGTTTTATTTTATCCTTCATTCATTTTTAATCTATGCCTATGTAAAATGTAATAATAAAATGGTTGTTTGTGCACAGAACGGCACTGTCTATGAGTTATGGAGGTTGAACTGTACCACTTATCTCCTACAACAAATGAGACATTGGTGAAGGTTAACAATTATCTGTTACACCAAATGATGCGGAGTGTTGATAAAAGGTTATGATGCATACTTTAAAAAATTAACTGTGTATTAAAAAGAGTTTACAGTATAATACCATATATATATATATATATATATATATATATATTAGTGGTGGACCGGATATCCGCATCCGCATCATTTTTAACATCCGCATCCGCACTTCTGACTGCAGATGTTATGCGGATATTACCTCTAATAAATTATGCAATTTACAATTAAATTAGCTTATAAAGTAGCTTATAAGGCCCACTCATGCACATTTCATGTAAAGTATTAATTATTAATGAACAAACAAATATATAAACCTTAAAATATAAATACCTGGTAACACAGAAAATTGAATGAAACTTGTTTCATTGAATTTTCTGTGGCTGAAACTCTTCAGAAAGTTATTATTTTTATCATAATGAAAACATTAATATTAATTTTAATTCTTATGCATTGCCTGCCATAATAGTAATATCACGAAATTTGAAAAATTATGTCATATACTCATAATTCTATATTATATTCATAGATTAACTATCCGCATCCGCAGATATTGAAATTAAAGATCCGCAGATGTTGAAAAATTGACATCCGGTCCACCACTAATATATACACACACACACACACACACCACACACACACACAGAGTGGCCCAAATGTAGTTATGCAGTTTCATATGTTCATTTTTTTAAATTAATTTTCCTTTCATTGACAGTGTGCTTTGAGCTGCGGTCCCGAACGTTTCATTCCACTCCCTTCTTACAGTTTCAGCTTTTTCTGATTTCCAATAATGTTTCAGCACCTACTTCCGTTGGTCATTAGTCAAGTTACCAGCCATTATTATCTACCCTGAAAGAAAAATGAATTTAAAAAATGAACATACTGTATGAGATTGTATACCTACATTTGGGCCACTTTGTATATATATATATATATATATATATATATATATATATATATATATATATGTGTGTGTGTGTGTGTGTGTGTGTGTATATATGTGTATATATATATATATATATATATATATATATATATATATATATATATATATATATACTGTATATATATATATATACATTATAACTGCAAACACGAAGTATAATTAACGTAAAGAACGACGCTTTGTATAGGAGAATTCCCGCGCAAGATGAGAGCGAAAGAACGAAACAAATGAAAAAATGAGGTAACCACCCAGGAATCGAACCCGGGATCTTCCGATTGCCGGTCAGATATGATAACCATTACACCACGGGCCTCACTCAAACAAATGTCGTAATTCCTCTACATACGCGCAGAAACCAATGCCCCAAAGGGGCACCTCCCGCATGCCGTAACATTATATACATTATAACTGCAAACACGCAGTATAATTAACGTAAAGAACGACGCTTTGTATAGGAGAATTATCCGGGTGGTTACCTCATTTTTTCATTTGTTTCGTTCTTTCGCTCTCATCTTGCGCGGAATATTCTCCTATACAAAGCGTCGTTCTCTACGTTAATTATACTGCGTGTTTGCAGTTATAATGTATATAATGTTACGGCATGCGGGAGGTGCCCCTTTGGGGCATTGGTTTCTGCGAGTATGTAGAGGAATTACGACATTTGTTTGAGTGAGGCACGTGGTGTAATGGTTATCATATCTGACCGGCAATCGGAAGATCCCGGGTTCGATTCCCGGGTGGTTACCTCATTTTTTCATTTGTTTCGTTCTTTCGCTCTCATCTTGCGCGGATAATTCTCCTATACAGAACGTCGTTCTTTACGTTAATTATACTGCGTGTTTGCAGTTATAATGTATATAATGTTACGGCATGCGGAAGGTGCCCCTTTGGGGCATTGGTTTGTGCGCGTATGTAGAGGAATTACGACATTTGTTTGAGTGAGGCCCGTGGTGTAATGGTTATCATATCTGACCGGCAATCGGAAGATCCCGGGTTCGATTCCCGGTGGTTACCTCATTTTTTTCATTTGTTTCGTTCTTTCGCTCTCATTTTGCGCGGATAATTCTCCTATACAAAGCGTCGTTCTTTACGTTAATTATACTGCGTGTTTGCAGTTATAATGTATATAATGTTACGGCATGCGGAAGGTGCCCCTTTGGGGCATTGGTTTGTGCGCGTATGTAGAGGAATTACGACATTTGTTTGAGTGAGGCCCGTGGTGTAATGGTTATCATATCTGACCGGCAATCGGAAGATCCCGGGTTCGATTCCCGGGTGGTTACCTCATTTTTTTCATTTGTTTCGTTCTTTCGCTCTCATTTTGCGCGGATAATTCTCCTATACAAAGCGTCGTTCTTTACGTTAATTATACTGCGTGTTTGCAGTTATAATGTATATAATGTTACGGCATGCGGGAGGTGCCCCTTTGGGGCATTGGTTTCTGCGCGTATGTAGAGGAATTACGACATTTGTTTGAGTGAGGCCCGTGGTGTAATGGTTATCATATCTGACCGGCAATCGGAAGATCCCGGGTTCGATTCCCGGGTGGTTACCTCATTTTTTCATTTGTTTCGTTCTTTCGCTCTCATCTTGCGCGGATAATTCTCCTATACAAAGCGTCGTTCTTTACGTTATATATATATATATATATATATATATATAATATATATATATATATATATACGTATATACTATGCGCACATACATGGCTGGCAATATGCGCGATCTCCCACATTTTTTATTTCAAGTCCTACAATTGATTCGGGGTGTTGTCCCAGAAAAGGGGGGGTTCGACGCCCGGAATCACGGCTCGCCACTATCGTCGCTGTTCATTGCAAGTCTGTGAACAAGCCACACTCTTATAGTTTGTTTTATTATTATATTCACACGAAGGTCAAGTTGGTGGCCCCGCCAATAGGCCTGGCTTGGTAGAGGAGCGAGTTGTTCTCTTGAGACCTCCACCGAACATAGCCAGGTACACCCGGCTCATCTGGTACCGTCCTGAGCCAGGCATCTAGTCTTCTCTTGAAGACTTCAACTTTGACCCCTGTAACGTTTCTGAGGTCCTTTGGAAGCTAGTTAAAAAGTCTTGGCCCCTTGACAATCAAGCTATTTTCCTTTAGTGTTGAGGAGGTCCCTTGTCGGGCCTTTAATTTGGGAACACTACACATTCTGCCTTTCCTATTTTCCAGCGTTTTTTGGATGGCAGTTGGGTTTAGTTTGAGGTTTGGTACCAGTTTTTTGATCATTCTCCATGTAGATTATGGTGTACCTCTCTCTTCTTCTTCTCAGGGAGTACAGATTTAGTTTACGTCGTGTTTCCCAGTAGTTGAGTTCTTTACAGCCATCAATCTTGGCTGTGAAATGTCTCTGCGTTTCTTCTAGTTTATTTATTTCTTCCTTTTCGTATGGGAACGTCACAACTGAGCAGTATTCAAGTTTTGGTATGATCAGTGTTCTCGGCAGGGGAATCATTACTGTCTTGTCCCTCCTTTTGAACGTTCTTAGTTCCTGTCCAACGATCCCTTTTTGCTCTGTTTATTGCTAACTGATTTTGTGTCTCGAATTTAGCATCATCGGTCATTATTACCACCAAGTTTTCCGTTTTCGTGCTTCTCTGAATTTCCTGTCTATCTGGAGCATAATATGCAATCTGTTTAAGTTCCTCATTTCTACAATATCTCAAGAGCTGAAATTGGTCGGTGTTAAAAGTCATATACACATGATCAGAAGAAAACAAAATTTTGTTCGTGTCCCTCTGCAAGGCCTCCACTTCATTTGCATCGCTGATTTTTCTGCTGATCTTTGTATCGTCCGCAAAGGATGTTGCTATACTGTTGCTGTTTAATCCGCTGTCTATGTCTGTTTGCATAATAATGAACAAGAGTGGGGCTAATACTGTACCTTGTAGTACTGATCTGCATACTTCTGATTCTGGTGATGATACACCTTGAATTTTAACGATCTGTAGACGTTCTCTGAGGAAGATGTAGATCCAGTTTCCCACTTTGCCTGTTATTCCCATATGTTTCATTTTATGTGCTATTATACCATGATCGCATTTGTCGAAACCTTTAGCAAAATCCATGTATAGCATATCGTAGTTTTCACTGCCTTCAAGTGCATCTAGGATATTGTTATAATGCTCTGTAAGTTTTGATAAGCAAGATCTTCCTGATCGGAATCCGTGCTGATTTTCATTGAATCTTTCCAGTGTCTCCAAGAAGTCATAGATTTTCTTGCTGACTATTCTTTCAAATATTTTGGTGAGGTGGGACGTCAAAGACACTGGTCTATAGTTCTTTGCTTGAGATCTATCCCCTCCTTTATATATAGGGACAATGTTTGCTCTTTTCAAGATGCTCGGTAATTCCCCAATGTCTAGGGATCTTCTCCATATCCAGAATAAAGGTGTAGCTATTTAATTTTTACAGTTTTTAATTCATAGTGCCTTCCATTTTTCCGGACCTGCAGCTGAATGTGATTTCATTTGTCCTATAGCTCTCGCTACATCTTCTGGGGTAAAATCAATGTCTGTCATACATTCTCCTTGCAATTTCTCTTCGAAGAATGCCTTTATGTCAGGTATCGCTTTGTCACTTTTTGGGGTACTGAAGACCGATTCATGCTGGGCTCACAATGTTTCAGATATTTCTTTTAGATCGTTTGTTATTTCATTATTTCCTTTCGTTAAGGGCCCGATATTAGCGCGTGTTTTTGTTTTCTTTTCGCATAGCTGTAGAAGTATTTTGGATTTTCCTTTATTGCTTCTATCGCCGTTTCCTCTTCCCTCTCTGTATGTCCCTTTATCAGAGTTTGTATCTCCCTATCGATACTCTCCAGTTTTTCTTGTATTACTTTCCTGGCATTGTTGTCTCCGCAATTAGCTAACTTCGTCGCTACTCTTTCTTTTGCGGAATAATCTTCTCTTTTGCCTCTCCACCCAGTTCCTATTTCCTTTTGGCTGTGCTTTCGGAGCATATTTTTCTAAAATTCTCAGCGTTTTTTTCCAAGCTTGTTAGCATTTCCTCAGTTGTTTTATTCTCTAAAACTGTTCTCCACTCAATTTGGGTCATGTGTGATCTGATTTCTTCCCAATTTATGGTCTTGGAGTTTAAGTTAAAAGCCCCAAATTTGCTTCTTCCTTCCGTTTTTTTATTGTCTTTTGATGTTATCGCCATATGTGTTGATAACTCGATTATGTTGTGGTCTGAGACAATAGTTGGGGTTATTTTTATATCGGCAATCAAGTTCGTGTTATTTTTGAATACCAGATCTAAGCAGTTATTTTTCCTGGTATTTTCTGTTATCTCCTGTATCAGCATAAACTCGTTTGTGAGAGCCATCAACATTTTTGCTTGCTCCTGGTCCTCTCTTGTGTCCCCCCCTTATCTTGCTATATAAATATACTTCTACCCACCTTTTTGTATTTTATAAATAGGAAATTAAAATCGCCGCAGAGTAGTATATTTGGGGATGGAGAGTTTACGGACTTTATTAGGGTTCTGGTATGATCAATGGCATCCGAAAATTTTTCATTTGGAGAGTTTGGAGGTCTATAGATGACTATCAGTGCCACGTTTAGTTTCTCTATTTTCACTGCAAGGGTTTCCATGAAGCTGTTGGATTTACTTATTACCGTCTCTATCATATGCCTTTCATGTATATAAATAGCATAGCCACCCTTACGTCTCGCTCTTCTATCAGCTCTTCGTCAGTTGCATCCATCAATATGCAATTCTTTCTTATCGATACAGTGTTCGCAGTTATCGCAGTTTCCTTGGCAATCTTTAAGATGTGTCTCTATGAGGCATGCGATGTCCGCCCCTGTTTCGTCCATAAAACCTTTCAGGTACGAAACTTTGTAGCCTTGTAGTCTTCCGAGATGGATCCGTTCCTGCATATGTATATATATATATATATATATATATATATTATATAATATATATATTAGGCACACATAGGTTAGGTTAGGTTTCGCTCTTTTCAGGACAATATTGAGGAATCTATTTTTATTTTTCAGATGAGGCGGGGTGTCGTTGTCCATGGCTCACCTACATTAAGGATTAGGAAGGTAAGGTTAAGTTAGGTTACCCTATCAGTTTTCTACTTTTTGGGGGAGGTTCCCCTAAAGTCCTAAACGCTCTTGGCTATAGCCCTTTCCCTCCTTTATTGGCCTGGGGACGTCGCCCCCCCATCCCCCACTACCCCTACCACCCCTTCCCTCACCCGAAGAAAGTGTACCCATACTACTGTATTTATAACTTCGTTGATTGTATTACTAGGCTAATTCTTCATGTTTTTCAGCTGATTTGATATTGGTGTTATTACTGTTAATGTAACGTTGATTTAATTACTAAACTACCTCTCTACTGTAAAAAAATTAAGGAAAAACCTATAAAAAGTGATCCGGATGCAAACTTTCATTTCATTATTCGATTACTAGTTAATTTTAATTTTAATTTTAATTAATTATATTTTTAATTCAAGGATATTATCATGCATTTTTCGTGGTTTGTGATAAATAATTATACTTTTAGGACTGCCTTTGACCGTTAACGGGATTTTAGTTTACACGAGAAAAATTTATAATTTTTTACCCAGCAAGATGATTGCCGCATTGACTATCATCAAACGAGACAATAAAAGGATCGTAAAATATGTTTACAAGAACGATAAGAGTTTTCTATTATATACCTTATAACATTTTTACGTTATTGTTTCAGACACAAAATATATAGTGGAATATTATGTTCTCCATATTTGATTCTTTGAAGTATAAAGTACTATGCTCGAAGATACGAATGTAAATATTACACGTTTATTTATTACGAATTCGTCTCCGGAAACGGAAGGCGGATAAGAAAGAGCAATTATATTGTTGAGACCAACATAATGTTTATTTCCTACACGTTTCAAAAGAACTTCTTCCATCTTCAATGGAAACTAATTTAAAATTTTAAAAATACAAATATTAATAAGTGATAAACTGGAATAAAAATTAATTAAAATTAAATTAAAATGAATGGAAATGCATTTTATAATCGTCCTATTTTTAAATATATTTCAGCACATCCAACGTATTCTCCCAAGTTACAGAGGACAAGTAGAAGAGAAAACAACACTAGAATCCAGGTGAGCTACAGGTCTCCATACTCACACTGTACAATACTTACATTTCGATGACATGACGTTTTATCGACAAGTTATTTTGAGTTACATTAAGTTAGGTTAGGTTTGGTTAAGTTAGGTTTTTTATGCAGGAAGAAGAGAGCCAAAATCAAGGTCGGGAGTTTTAGAGATGCCTAGACACTCTGCATTTGAAAGATGGAAGGACATATACAGGAGGAAAGATGGATTGAGGAAGATTGTTCCAGAGTTGACTGGTTGAGTAGATAAAAGACTAAAAATACCGATTAACCCTTGCATTAGATAGTTGGACAGAAAAAGAATGAGAAAGTGTCTTTGATAAAATATAGTGTTCATAAAATTTACCAACGAGGAAATATCTACTATAAGTTTGCCATACTATTTTAAAGTGGTTAGTCATGCATGCACTCAAGAAAACATTGGATTTTAATAAAATGTTTGGATTTTGGACTAACAAATTACTGTGTTCAAAATTATGAGGTCGAGTTTTGTTAAAGTTGAACTCAATAAATGATGTTACTTCAAAATAAATTTGGGTTAGATTAAACTCAAGTAGGATTATAGTTACTTTGAATTAATGGTTTTCAAACTTCAGGCATGAAGGTCACTTCCAAGTAAGTACAAATAATCTTATGTTTTTTATCGAAAGAACATAATTTATTCAGCTCAGTTTTAACAAAACCAAATCTGGTAATTTTGAACACAGTACAGTACTTTGTCAGTCTAAATTCAAACAAATATTTTGTTGAATTTATATAGTGTTTTTTCAGTATAAGCTAGTTGTTAGTATCATACGCTACTATCACTTGGTCTAAACTATAAAGCCATATGCGACAGGTTGGAGAAATTCCTCGAGTATAAAATGGGTACAGGGTTCGATAATATGTTCAACACTCGTCGATGATTTGGAGAAATGGATATCTTGTTGACGAATGCCTCGAAATATTGAAGTTTTGTCCTTCGATGGAATTTGATGTCGAGAGGATGACGTTAGCCGGGTCTTAGCAGCATGAGACATTTATCGCCCGGAGATTATACTGAATTAAGCTATACGCGCACCTACCGGGATTCATCAGTCGCGCTTCAGACATGAAAAGTTAGTCCTTCATCATTATTAAATATGATAAATATAAACATTTATTTAATATATTTTTGAATATTATTATTATGATTACAGTATATTTATGATATAAAATTAAATGCACATATATAAACTAATGTGTGATGCGTGATTGATGGATTTCTGACAAGTACGCAAGATAAAATATTTGGTGCTACTGTAGTACGCGGTCTACCTACGATTCGGCGGTCTACCTTTTGATTATAGCTTCTTATCTTCTTATTATTTTATTATTAGGTTAATTGTACGCCCTTGACGATTGGTTAGGTTAAGTCGTGATATTTTCGTTAAAAATAACGAAAATATCACGACTTAACCTAACCAATCATCAAGGGCGTACTGTAGTATGCGGTCTACCGTTAAGTATGCGGTAGTAGTATGTTTAACTTCTTTAATAATTCCTTAATTGTGTAAATTAAATTATAATTCCTTTCAATTCATTTTCAATTCATTTTAAATATTTTGAACGGTAGACCGCATACTACAGTAGAAACCTAACGGTAGACCGCATACTACAGTAGAAACTTAACGGTAGACCGCATACTACAGTAGAAACTTAACGGTAGACCGCATACTACAGTAGCACCAAATATTTAAAGTTTCCTTATCACGAAATTTCGAGTGTTTAATACGAGAAAAATAGCTTGTGCGCTGAACGACTTTATTGTACTCTTATTATTCATACATAGAGTACAGTAATGTAATATAATCGATCCTCACGACTCGTATTTATTGACCTGTCATATAATTATATCAAAAGGTTTGTACCCCCACAAAACATTTAAAATCTCAGACTATTTTACTGTAGATTAAACTATAAATTTACGTTCATTTTACAAAACATTTAGCTTATGATAGACGGAAACACGACCTCATTAATAAATATATAATAAGAACATCTCATTTAATATTGAAAATACATTATGAAACCTTTAAAGAAATTGGATATTTTCCGTTTGGGGGCGAGCAGTGAATTTTAATGAAAATCGGTATACTAATGTAGTTTTGGTCATTGATTTCAAAAATAACTTTTCTTTTTTTTGGAGAAATGAAAAACAAACATGTTAGAGCACTTTAAATAATTAATGTTTTTAACGAAAATATCATAACTTAACCTAACCAATCGTCAAGGGCGTACAGTTGACCTAACCAGGCATTCAACTGACCTAACCTGGCATTCAATTGATCTAACCGGACGTTCAATTGACTAACTTTATGTATTCTTCGTAAAGTTGCACTTTTTACCGTTTGACCGACGCTTTTGGCAACGAAAGAACTGGGTGTTTTTATCAAAGGAACACACTTTCCCACACTTAGATCACTTTCTCATAAACAGTAGCAGTTTGTGATTCTGGCTAAATTTAACACAATCCTCTGTAACTAGTTTAAGATAGTTAAAACACATATTAATTATTTAAAGTGCTCTCACATGTTTGTTTTTCATTTCTCAAAAAAAAAAGAAAGTTATATTTGAAATCAGTGACCAAAACTACATTAGTATACCGATTTTCATTAAAATTTGCTGCTAGCCCCCAAACGGAAAAAACCCAAGAAATTTATTACATATTTATCTTCTTATTTCCATAACACGTGAGTTACACGCTTAAGTTACGCGCACCTAGGTTACGCGCCATCTTCGTGGGCGATATGGAAACGTCGTAAGCACATGCGTGATGCTTAGTTTTTAGTTTTTCTTCTTGAAAAATGGTTTCACTTTGGCGAGTTTCGCAAACATTTTCTTTTCCTTTTACGTTAACAATTTTAGTACAAATTGAAAAAAAGGTCTACAATTCTAAGATTAAAAACGTGTCTATATTTTTAGCTAAATTTTATTATTTTATCTTTAAACTTTTGTACCTTATATATATTTTGCCGACGAACGTTTCGCCGAACGGACGATTCGCCGACGGCTGTTTCGCCGAACAGCCGATGCGCCAAACGGACGATTCGCCGAATGGACTGTCATTAATATTTATATGACAAAATAAACACACATGTTATTAAAGGTTATTATTAAATGTTATTGAATTATTTTGTTAAAATATTAAATTATGTTAAATTGACAGTTATAGACGCTTGACGTAAAAACATAGATACCTTTTTTAAATAAATTTATATCGATAATACTATATAAAATGTTTATATATATATATATATATATATATATATATATATATATAATATATATATCTTTCTTGGTGTATATTGTATAATTTAAAACTTTCGTTTTAGACCATGGAATTCACTTTGACGGTGTCCGGCGAATTTATCTACAATAATTTGTCTACAGATACAATTTGTCTAGAGAAACTATTACTAATATTATTTAAAAAAAAACAAATATAATTTAAATACGAAAATTAGTTGTTAACTTTTATAATTTAAGTCTTGCATTTGTGCCTTTATAGTTTAAGCTATTCTGAAACGTTTGTTCGTTTGTTGCCTTTTTTAAATCTTAGTAACTTATGTCTTAGGTTTTCGCACTTAAAATTGCAGTCATCCTGGAACTTTTACATTGTTCAACTTCACTGTTCAGTAACTCACAATGCCTCTTCAATTTATTGATTCAGAGAAAGGCCATAAAAAGTTAGTACACCCTTGACGATTGATTAGGTTAAGTCATGATATTTTCGTTAGTTTACTGTTAAAACATACGAAAATATCACGACTTAACCTAACCAATCGTCATTTTTTTAAATAATATTAGTAATAGTTTCTCTAGACAAATTGTATCTGTAGACAAATTATTGTAGTTAAATTGTATCTGTAGACTAATTGTTGTAGATAAATTGTTGTAGACAAATTGTTGTAGATGAATTGGGTGCGACTGTAGTATGCGGTCTACCGTTAAGTTTCTACTGTAGTATGCGGTCTACCGTTAAGTTTCTACTGTAGTATGCGGTCTACCGTTAAGTTTCTACTGTAGTATGCGGTCTACCGTTCAAAATATTTAAAAGGAATTGAAAATGAATTGAAAGGAATTATAATTTAATTAACACAATTAAGGAATTATTAAAGAAGTTAAACATACTACTACCGCATACTTAACGGTAGACTGTATACTACAGTACGCCCTTGATGATTGGTTAGGTTAAGTCGTAATATTTTCGTTAGTTTTAACGAAAATATCACGACTTAACCTAACCAATCGTCAAGGGCGTACAATTAACCTAATAATAAAATAATAAGATAAGAAGCTATAATTAAAAGGTAGACCGCCGAATCGTAGGTAGACCGCATACTACAGTAGCACCGATGAATTGTATCTTTAGACAAATTGTTGTAGACAAATTCGCCGGACACCGTCAAAGTGAACTCCATGGTCTAAAACGAAAGTTTTAAATTATACAATATACACCGAGAAAGAGATATATATATATAGATAAACATTTCATATAGTATTATCGATATAAATTTATTTAAAAAAGGTATCTATGTTTTTACGTCAAGCGTCTATAACTGTCAATTTAACATAATTTAATATTTTAACAAAATAATTCAATAACATTTAATAATAACCTTTAATAACATGTGTGTGTATTTTGTCATAGAAATATTAATGACAGTCTGTTCGGCGAAACGTACGTCCGTCGGCAAAATGTCTGTTGGCAAAACGTCCGTCGGCGAATCGACCGGGTACCATACATATATATATATATATATGGTGTTTCCGTAAACGAAATTCACAGTTAGCAATTTCAAAGATTTACTGTAAGTTTTCCACGTCACCCACTTTCCAATGAAGCCTATCTGCGCGCAGAATTATGGAATCGTTCGTAATTCTATTAAATACTAACGAAGGCTTTTATTCTATACAGATACACTAATTAATAACATTTTATATAAAAAGTTTCAAAATTTAAAAAAATCTACTTAATTAAATACCATGACTTTTATTTGGGTTGCTGAAAGGTTTTTTGCAAAAGGGAAAGCTCACTTTTTATCGTTTTTCAAATTTGAATGTTTTTTTTTTACAATATATATATGAATTAAGGAAGATTTTGTATTTAAATTTGATTTTTTATTTAAAACAGGCGTAATATAAAGCTAGAAATTTTCGACTTAAACGTGTCAGTCTATAAATAAAGATAAAGGGAGAGAATCTCAAAAACTACAAAATGATGAACTAAATCATAGCTGACGAAGAAAGATGGAGTTTCCCGTCTCGGAAGAGCAATAAAGATGCATTTACCTGAAACTTTAAAATTTATTCTGTGCCTTTCCTTTACTCCGCTGTAAGTTGTCTGCTTGCATTGCTGTTTCAATATATTACTGTAATATTAGTTCGTATTTGTTGTTTCCATTGGCATTACGCCTAAACAGTGATTCGCCTCTTGGTTTACAATTTTAGATAATGAATTACAGATATTAAAAATCGTTGTGAATGAAAAGTATTGAAAGAAATGTGTTATTCCTGTAAATCCAATTGTACTTTTAATTCAATTGATAAAACTGATATAAAGTAGGGGCCTTTGATTTTATTTTTTAATAAATTACACTAAAATTAATTCCATCTTTTTTAAGGTAAACGGGCTGTTAATTATTTTAATATGCATGAATGCATTTTGCGTTTCATTATGAATCAGTAATCATTTGAACAGAGGTCGGATTATAACTTTGGGGGTCAAACCGGTACATTAAATAATTATTTTAAATATTAGACAGCAAATTTTATCGCGTAAATTTATAACGAGAAAAGTCTGACATTTTCCCCGTGAGGTTCGCATCATTTATAAAAAGGAGTAGACCCCAAAAAAATTGCCCCGACGGAATATTAACCGTGAAATATGGAAGGAACGTAGCCGCAAAGATGAATACAGACAATATCCAAGATAGATAAAAAAAGGGAACAGCATACACAAATGAAGGATAAGAACAGGAAGAGGTGGCTGGGAACATGTCGACCAAATTTATCGGCTAAACGTTTATAAAAAGTGTAAATACACGCTTTATAATCGCTCTTTAGCGTTTAGTAAACGAATGAGATGGTGCGTGGGATGAACTGCGGAAAATATGATATATGATTTAGGCCGCCCACAGCACTCACAGGGAAAATAGAACACCATTTATAACCTCGCGAAGGAAAGTCCCACATCTGAACTTGAGACTTCTGTCAGTCAAATGGACACACTTCTCTTACGCGTTATTTTTAATTCAGGAAAACGGATAAGTAAAAAATTCTGAATAATTTTTTCAGAATGTTAAAAATTACAGTTAAGGGTATATCAATACCAGCGTCCGTACCTCATTGGGTAACATCATTTTCCTAGAAGCGAAGTGAAAACGCTGAGGTTAGGAGTTCAAATCCCGATAAATAAAATAATCAGTGAGGAGGGCCATTAAGTGACACAGCGCTCAGGCCAACTAATGCTGTTCATTGCGATAACTCACGAATTATTATTGCCAGCACCATCGGGGTTCCTACCTCCTACCTCAATAACCTCATTTCGCTTATAGGGAAACGACGTGACACACTGAGCTACTACGGGCGCTGGTTTCGACTCCCGATGGTGCTGCTTAATAATAATAATAATAATAATCGAGGAGTTAGCGGACTGGACCGCGCGAGTTTACCTCAGCGTCATGCCAGTGGTTGGCACTACTCATTCATTATTATTATTATTAAGAATAAATCATGAAGGCATGAATAAGTTTGGACACATCTTTCACAAAGTTATCTTCTCGAATGCAATAGAAACATTCATTCGAATAATTTTAGCTCAAATTGTTTGGTAATATTTTCTCTGACTAATTAATTACTTCTATAAAGAAAATTTAGTGTCTCATTTCATTATAAAAGCAATTTCAAGTTAATTATTTGAAAGAAAAGTTAAGGAAACTTTAAAAAATAAACTCTATTTTACAGAGATAACACACACACATGTGTGTATATATATATATATATATACACACCTCGTTAACCTCGTTAATATTCCGTGTGTTGGTGTCTCTTCACACGAAGGTCAAGTTGGTGGCCCCGCCAATAGGCCTGGCTTGGTGGAGGAACGAGGTCCTTTCTTGCGCTCTCCACCGCACATAGCCAGGTACACCCGGCTCATCTGGTACCGTCCTGAGCCAGGCATCTAGTCTTCTCTTGAAGACTTCAACTTTGACCCCTGTAACGTTTCTGAGGTCCTTTGGAAGCTAGTTAAAAAGTCTTGGCCCCCTGACAACTAGGCTATTTTCCTTCAGTTTTGAGGAGGACCCTTGTCGGGCCTTTAATTTGGGAACACTACACAGTCTGCCTTTCCTATTTTCCAGCGTTGTCTGAATAGTAATTGGGTTTAGTTTGAAGTTTGGTACCAGTTTTTCCATCATTTTCCATATGTAAATTATGGTATACCTCTCTCTTCTTTCCAGGGAGTACAGATTTAGTTTACGTAGTCTTTCCCAGTAGTTGAGTTCTTTGCAGCCATCAATCTTGGCTGTGAAATCTCTCTGCGTTTCTTCTAGTTATTTATTTCTTCCTTTTTACATGGGGACGTCAAAACTAAGCAGTATTCAAGTTTTGTTATGATCAGTGTTCTCAGCAGGGAAATCATTACTGTCTTGTCCCTCCTTTTGAACGTTCTTAGTACCTGTCCAGCGACTCTTTTTGCTTTGCTTATTGCGATCTGATTTTGTGTCTCGAATTTGGCATCATCGGTCATTATTACCCCCAAGTTGACTGCTTTCGTGCTTCTCTGAATTTCCTGTCTATCTGGCGCCTAATATGCAGTCTGTTTTAGTTCCTCATTTCTACAATATCTCAAGAGCTTTAATTTCTCCGTGTTAAATGTCATATTGTTGTCTTCTGACCATGTGTATATTTTGTTCGTGTCCCTCTGCAAGGCCTCCACTTCATTTGCATCGCTGATTTTTCTGCTGATTTTTGTATCGTCTGCAAAGGATGTTGCTATACTGTTGCTGTTTACTCCGCTGTCTATGTCTATTAGCATGATAATGAACAGGAGTGGGGCTAATACTGTACCTTGTTGTACTGAGCTGCGTACTTCTGATTCTGGTGATGATACACCTTGAATTTTAACGATCTGTAGACGTTCTCTGAGGAAGTTGTAGATCCAGTTTCCCACTTTGCCTGTTATTCCAATATGTTTCATTTTATGCGCTATTATACCATGATCGCATATGTCGAAACCTTCAGCAAAATCCATGTATATCACATCATAATTTTCACTGCCTTCAAGTGCATCTAGGATATTGTTATAATGCTCTATAAGTTGTGATAAGCATGATCTTCCTGATCGGAATCCGTGCTGATTTTCATTGAATCTTTCCAGTGTCTCCAAGAAGTCATAGATTTTCTCTCTGACTATTCTTTCAAATATTTTGGTGAGGTGGGACGTCAAAGACACTGGTCTATAGTTCTTTGCTTGAGATCTATCCCCTCCTTTATATATAGGGACAATGTTTGCTCTTTTCAAGATGTTCGGTATTTCCCCAGTGTCTAGGGATCTTCTCCATATCCACTATAAGGGTGTAGCTATTTCATTTTTACAGTTTTTAATTAATAGTGCGTTCCATTTGTCCGAACCTGCAGCTGAATGTGATTTCATTTGTCCTATAGCTCTCGCTACATCTTCTTGGGTAAAATCAAAGTCTGTTATACATTCTCCTTGCAATTTCTCTTCGAAGAATGCATGTATATCTATCTATCTATCTAATATATAGTTACGATAGAAGTATTCTTCGGGAACCTTATCCTCAATAAGAATATGAAAACAAGTGATACGACTCTCAACATTTATTGGCCAAACGTTTCGGTCCACTCAGGGGCCATCTTCAGTGACTAAATTGAAGCATCTAAAAAACAGTCATATAATTAAAGTAAATACAAATGTCATAAATATACTGTGCAATAATAAAATCTAATACAAAAAGTTAAAAAAAAAACGAAAGAAAACACTATCTAGATTATAAGACGAAATAAAAGAAAATAAAAATAAAAAGAACAAACCAAAACTTCAAAATTAAAAAATTTAAAAAGTTTAAAAAATTTTAAAATTTAAAAAAAAATTTAAAAAAAGGACCGACCTGGATGGTAAAAGTTACAAATGACAAGTGGAGAGAAAGGAAAGAAGAAAAAACTTAAGTTAGTGCGTTAGTTGCGTTAAAAAGGTGTTGGTTGGTTGGTTAGGAAGTATGCAATTTTATCAAGGAAAGGCTGTCGTTTAATTATGGATTTAATTTCTTGATAAAAAGGGATTCTAAAATTTAAAGATCAAGCGAATTAGAAGCAGACGACAAAATCGCAAAGGAGTCCTTGGGGCACGGGTGGTCATGGGTATCTGAATGATGCCGAATAGCAGAGGATTCAGGAGTGGAAAGAGGGCGAGAAGTTCGATAAGAAAAACCCAAATGCTTCGAAATCCTAAGTTTTAACTGTAGGGCAGTCTGCCCCACATAACGACTTTGGCAGGTCGCACATGGATATAAATAAATAACAAAGGATCTCAAAATCACGGGGAGGTGATCTTTATGGCGAAAAAAGGATTGCAGAGAATTAGAATTAGAATTAATAATTATAAAGTCGCATTGAGGAAAGTGTCTGTCCAAAATAGAGTGGACATCTTTATTAAGTTGAAAAGTTAGTTGGTCTAAAAAAGGAAGCGTAAGGTAAACCTTCTGTTTTGGAACCGTGGACTGAATTATTTTGGGCGAATACAGGTTATTTAAAAATTTAGAAATTAAAGTTTCAATAGTCAAATTACAATAAAAATTATAGTTAAAAAATCTCTTGATACTGAATTTTTAAGTCAAATAAAGACCAACTTGAACAAAGGTGATAGGCTCTAAAAATACGACTCTTAATACTAGCCAGCTTAAAACTAAGTGGAATATTGCTGAAAAAATGAGTACCGAGTTGGGTAGTAGTTTGTTTTCTATATACTTGTGTTGAGAAGCCTGTACTATGTTTATTTATGGTAACATCAAGAAACGAAATTTCATTGTATTGTTCTACTTCCATAGAGAATTTAATATTAGGATGCTTAGTATTAATGTAATTTAAAAATAAAGAAGCATGATATTTATGTTTAAAAATGACAAAACAATCATCTACATAACGTTTAAATAAAATAGGTTTAAAATCAAGCGGACAATCCCTCAGCCACTTTTCCTCGTGAAAACAAAGAAAATTGTTAGCAAAGGACGGACCAAGGGGCGAGCCCATTGCCATTCCCTCGTGCTGGTGGAAAAGTTCCTTATTAAAAAAGAATATGGTATCCTGGACGATAACTTTAAAAGTTTTGAAAACAATTGTCTGCTTAATCCCAAAATGTCATTAGTAGAACCAAACAAAGAATTTATAATAATATCACAAGTTTCAAAAACAGGTACATTGGTAAACAAAGACTGAACATCAAAAGAAGCCATGAAACAATCCTTAAACTTCAACTTGGTGACACAATCAACAAACTCAAATGAATCCCGCAAATGAAATGACTACGTGTGAGAGGGTCTATGATTGGGACAAAAAATTTTATTATTGTACAGTATATTTATGACATTTGTATTTACTTTAGTTATATGATTGTTTTTTAGATGCGTCTATTTAGTCACTGAAGATGGCTCCTGAGTGGACCAAAACGTTTGGCCAATAAATGTTGAGAGTCATATCTCTTGTTTTCATATTCCTATTCTATATATGAGGGGTCCCGCGTCTTACGGTACCTAAGCGCCAAAATTAAAATTCGCCAGAAATCGCCTCCAAAGTTCAGCAATATTCTCGCAATAGTTTCTCTGTTATTAATTGAGTTAGAACGTTCATTTTTGGCTAAATTAGAGTTCTAAGTATGCTAATGAAGATGTTGATGAGTTTTTGGAATAGATTTTCATATTTTATATTTTATATATATTTTTTTTTATTTTTTGATTTCTTATTATGCCGAACTTTGGGTGAACTTTTGGCTGGCGATAGAGGTGAAAAAAGTAGTTCGGTTCATAAGGTTTTCAACCATACTTCTAGTGTCGTAAGGTCATTATAACCCGTGTGAAGAGAGACCAACGCACGAAACAACATAAGGTTCATAAGGTATGTAAAGAACGACGCTTGTGTAGAAGAGCGTCCGCACAAGATGAGGAGAAAGAACAAACAAATGAAAAACGAGGTACCTCCCAGGAATCGAACCCGGGATCATCCAATTGCCGGTCGGACATACTAACCACTACACCAAGGTCCCCGATCAGTCAGAAGTCGTAATTCTCCTACATACGAGCGGAATCGAATGCCCTGAAGGGGCACCTTCTCATGCCGTATATACAGTATATATATATATTAGGGATGTACCAAATATTTTTGTTTTTAACCGAATACCGAATATTTGATAATTAGGGTGAATAACGTGATTCAGGAAATGGAACTTAAATATATTTGTTATTTCAAAGAATAATTACAAACAAATCCAACTTTAAAAAAAATGAACAGGCAGTAATAATTATTTATTTATTTATTTAATTATTTATTTATTTCAATTATTGGGTTTTGTTTTTGCAGTAATTATACTGCAAAAACAAAACCCAATAATTGAAATTTAAGGCAAGTAGATTATCGTGTAGAAAAATTAGCAGCATCAGGAGCTAAACGATTCTGTGCGTCAGTAATTACATTTTTTGCAGAACTGAATAGCCGTTCACTTCGTACGCTTGTGGGTGGCTTGGTTAGATATTTGCGAGCAAGTACTAATAGTTTCAAGAATCTTTCACCATTATGGCGCCACCAATCAAGAACGTTCGTATCGCGACTGACTCGTGGCTTTTGACAACTTTGACAACTTTGCTGGCTGCTTTTAATAGGTGGAGGCACATTTGATTGTGAAGACGTAGTAACCTCATCGAAGTAGCTCCATAAGTCAACCTTCTGCTTCATTTTCGAAGGGTCTTTATCTTTCGTGAAACAAAAGTCGGGTCACCTGAAGATCAGGGCCCCCAGCCTTCTTTAGTTAGCCTTTAAGGCCAACTAACGAAAATATCACGCCCTCACCTACAAATCGTTAGGGTAACTGTACGCCCTTGACGAATGGTTAGGTTAGGTCGTGATATTTTCGTTATAACCTTATAAAGCTAACTAAAGAAGGCTGGGGGCCCTGATCTTCAGGTGATCCCAAAACTCGCCATGAGTTATATTACGTGTAGGACTAGCATTAGGTGATGCAGACATAGTGATTTTCTTATTTTTAGAAACTCAAGGAAATTTGAAACGAGGATGTAAAACTTGAGCAATCATGCGAGTAATGTCTGTCTTTCACCGTTTGAGGCGATCTATAAATTTTCTATTAAATCATTTTTCATAGCATGAATACCAGTGTCATCACTTATGTTATGCAAAAGTACCACGAGACCTGTTACTCGGGAGACACCATGGAAAGACGAGAAGAATCAGAGGAAAAGTTATTCTTTAATTTTTCACATGAGCAAAGAAGCTTTACTCGTACAACGCACTGAATGTTTTCAGGAATATGGTAATCTGGTAGATTTCTGGTGGCTAAAACATACTGCTTTTACTCATATTTACTATTAATTCTATGTGCTGTCAAACTGATAATGGCCTCAATTTTTTACACTGACGCTTAATAACCCAAATAAAACTAATATTCGGTATTCGGTGCATCCCAAATATACGAGTATACTGTATATACACAGGGTGTTATCAAATTATGTTTCAGGAATTAGTATACATATTCAGGACGTGAAAGTGAACAAAAAAGTTCCTAGAACATAAATCCGCAATCGCTTTGTTTCCGAGATACATTGCTTTTGTGCCGAGGACGATCCAATTAAAATGAAAGTCATTAAAGTTTATCAAAGTTTTGTCGAGTCCGTGAACGTCCAGCACTCAAGTGTCTTGGTCGAAACATGCCTTGCTCACGTAGTCGACGGTCAGTTGAAAGAAATAAGGCCTCGATGGTCTACAACCTGCCCTCTGCCCTTGTTATCCTACAATGGTGGCACTATCTCAGTTTTGAGACGAAATCGGTTAATCTGCCTGGTTACGCTTTTCACGATTCTGACTGATTGGCTTTCATTTAAAATCTTCAAGTTATACGTACATTAACTATGCTTCAACATTGCCAAAATTTTCACATCATAATATTATAGTGAGTACTTCTCAAATACTCTTTTAACTCAATATACGCAAGTTAAAAAGTCTACTTTCAACCAAACCAGTTCCAATTTTTTTACTTATATAACGAGCCAACGATGTAGTGTTAAGGAATTAACAGTTAATGTAAAGTGTAGTTTTTCAGTTTAATAAAGGTAAATAAAATCAGTTTTATTTAAAACAGTTTCACAATGTAAAGTTCATAATGTGGCATACTGTTCTTGAGACTTTACGTAGTAAAGGGGAACGGAACTTAAAACTTCGAGTGACAAGAGTTCAGCGTGCAAAAAAAATTAAGCCCGATGCGAATATCGGATTCCCAGATTTCGGGCTGATACGCTCGTAATCAATATGGGAACACTTTGGGGGAAAATTAACTTTAACTCGACGCTGTTAATCAAAAACAGTAATCAAATCTCCCCAACAAAATCCCACTATTTTATGTAACCTTAAACAATTTGCAAAGATTCATATTTTTCTTAAAGAGATTGATTTTTTATCCTGTACCTTACAGAATTATAGTTAATTACGGAATCATAGTAAACTGTAATTACAGAATTATAGTTAATAGCAGCCAAAAAAAGATCACATGCGCAAACTAAATAATCTTATAGGCTCCTAGAAGCTCAGAATTTTATTGTTTATTTATTTATTTATTTATCTATATATACTAGGGTGAGTCAAAAGTAGCGCCCGATTTCTGTCAGTTGATTGTTTGTTTGCCATTTGTATTACAGTGTACAAGAAGGTAGAAATAAGTGAATGACATGTTTATCTAACCATTTATTCGGGGGAAAATTATTACGGAACTGTACCAAGCTGTTTTACTTGCAATTTTCAAAGTGCCCTCCCTCGTGATCGATGCACAATTGCAGCCGAGCAGGCACAGAGTGGCACACACGCCTGCAGAGTTCGATATCAATTTCCTCAAACTTTGCAGTGATTTGAGCCTTCAATTCCTGAATGGTACGAGGCTTTTCACGATAAACAAGGTCTTTCATGAGCCCCCAAAGAAAGAAATCTGGAGGTGTAAGGTCTGGGGAGCGTGCCGGCCACTCGATCGGACCGCGGCGGCCGATCCACTTTCCGGGAAAGTTTTCATCAAGCCACTGACGAACATGACGTCCATAATGAGGTGGAGCTCCATCTTGCTGGAAATAACAGTCCTGATCTTGTACCCTGGGCCAAAAGAAGGTTTGCAGCATATACAGGTAAATTTCTGCAGTGACAGATCCCTCAAAGAAAAAGGGTCCAATTATCCATAATGGAGATATGGCTGCCCAAACTGTCACGCCAGGTAAATTTACCTCCTTCTCAACTGTCACTCTTGGGTTCTCCGCAGCCCAGTAGACAAAATTGTGTCTGTTAATTGTGCCGTTAAGCTTAAAACATGCCTCATCTGACCACCAGATGTTGTCTAGCATTGTGTCCTCTTCGTCAAGTTTAGCTAAGAACTCTTCGCAAAATTGCAGACGGCGGTCGTCATCTCCATCATGAAGGGCATGCAGTAAGCGTGGAATGTAAGGTTTCCATTTTTTCTGGTGAAGGATACGGATAACACTTGATTGGCTCACTTCCAACTCTGCAGATAAACGGCGAGTTGACTTTTGCGGACTTTGTTCCAGTCTCCTGATGGCTTCTTCAGCCTTAACTACATTCGTTGCCGTTTTCGGACGACCGGACTTCTTTGCAGTGGCTACCGACCCTGTTGCTTCAAATTTCTCGACAATCAATCGTATGTTTCTTCCATGGGGTGGGTTAATATCGAATTCCTGTGCCAAACGGCGTGCCGCCATCGTTGGTTGTTCATTACATTTGTAGTAATGTTTCACGGCCGCAATGCGTTGATTCATTGAAAGGTAATTCATGGTTCAATTTGGTGCAAATTCAGTAACTTTCCAAACTCTCAGCAATAACCTGCAAAACAAAAACAAAAATAAATAAACTAGAAAAATTAATAATCTGCAAGACAATTATTAACAACATGACTTCCCAGAAAGAATCTGACAGCCGAAAAAACAGAAATCGGGCGCTACTTTTGACTCACCCTTATATATGTATGTATGTATGTATGTACGTATTATTAATAATATATTTATTATACTTTTCTTGCACTTCGTGAAATTTTAATTAAAACAACCCCTAAAATGTGTCTGAACGAGTAAAAGTGTAATGTAATGATGGGGATGTTTAACCGACTTCGCAACATCTAATGTCACATAACAGATGTGACATACAGCTTTACGTGAGATCCGAACCACGCCTCGCTACATGGTCTGGACGCGGAGGACGTCCCCCCCCCCCACATCCAACTACTATCCGATCCAATGCCGCTTAACCTCGCTGATCAACGGTGTTACGACATTGGCTACGTCTGAATTAGTAGTTTTGTAGATTTATTTTCGTTCCTTAACGTTCATTAGTATAATTCAGTTGGGAATATCGAGACTATATTTAAGTTTTGGAACGTGACACTGATTGATTGATTGAGGCAGGGTAATAATCTCACCGACATCGTCACACTGAGGTCACTTACGCTATTGAATAACGTGAGCATTGAACTTTATCATATTATGAATTATATTTTAGTTAAAACTAAACCTTAAAAAACATACCCACGTTTCAGAAACGTTGAATATATATATATATATATATATATAATTATATATATATATATATATATATATAATATATGCATTTAACTGCAATGACCACGCAGTATATAAATGAATAGAAACGACATAATATTTATTCGTTATTTCTCTTCCGCGTGTGCAGAAACGTTCCTTAATATTATGTCGTTTCTATTCATATATATATATATATATATATACCTTTCAACCTTTCAAATGTTCCGTGCGATGATTCCGCATTTCAGGATGGTCAAGCTTGTCGCCCCTCCTATATATATATATATATATATATATATATATATATATATATATATATACATATACATATATATACTGTATATACGTAATATATATATATATATATATATATATATATATATAGTTTTAGAGTAAATTTTGTGTTTGTTTGATTGTCGGTTTGGACATTAACATTAAGTTTGGCATTGGTCCAGAAGGAAAATAAATGCGAAGTGATTCGTAGCGTGATTGCGGCACGAAGCACAAGAACGATCTTCAAGTCATGAATAATCTGTCCATTTGCGGTCTGTCACTCGGATCGATCACCGCGTGTGCGAAAATTTACGCCCAATATGTTTCGTCTCTGTCGATCAAAGATTGCAGTCAAGGGTTCAATAACAAAAGCAAAATGGAGGGTTCAGCATTGCCTTGAAAAATCGCGGCTCCCTTAAAGGCAATATTTGCTGATACCGCGGAAAAGCCAAGTGTAACATCCTGTAGCAGTGTCCCATTTTATCATAATAATGCTACTTCAATCCTGTAGCAGCCGACTATATATTTTTATACCAATATATATATATATATATATATATATATATATATATATATATATATATATATATATATATATATATAGGTTGATAAATATCATGGCAAATTCTATTATCGAAATTCTATACACGATATTTATCATATTCTTTTCCAATAAATCATGTAAATATTGAAAAATTATTTTAAGTCGCCGCCTCCTTTTATGGAAGCGAGTTTATGGACGGTGCGAAGAGCAAAAGTATCTTTTAGTCTGACCAGTTCGAAATTTAGAAGCCAAATAGAATTAACGCTCAAAACACGGATGAATCAGGATGTGAATTTGGAGGCTCGGGAAACCAAATGAAATTATAACGATTATGCTAACTTTCCATTAATTATTTAGATCAACTCAAAATGTTAATGTTCTTTTTCATAGTTCACGAACAAATTATGAGCACTGCGAACATTTCTTTTATTAAACGTAATTTTCTGTAGGGTTAAGTCATTGATTGCGTGTATTTGAAACGTTGCGAATTTGCACCATTTGTCCAAAAGGGATTAATATAAAATTTCGTAAATGTATTATGTACGCTTCATTTTCTTCTGTCAGTCAATTTTAGAATGTGCTATCATAAAATATTTTGTAATATATTATATATATATATATATATATATATATATATAGATAGACTATTATATATATATATATATATATATTATATATATATATATATTATATATATATATATATATATATATATATTATATATATATATATATATATATATATATATACAAGGGTGGGGCACGGGAACCAAGTGTTTTTGGAATAATCAGGAAAATGATATTTATTTTTGTAAAGAAAATATATTGGTAGAACAACATTCGTAAGAACATAACATTTCATGTCATAATAATCATGTACCGAAAATTATATCTGGCATATGATGTCCTTGGCCGTCGACGCATTGTTGAAGGCGTTTACGAAAATTGGCCTCCACTCTTCCCAGCAGGTCTCTGTTGATTTGGATGATTTGTTGACGGATCGCTTCCTTCAATGCATCTAATGTACGGGGCTTGTCCTCGTAGACACGTGACTTGAGGTACCCCCATAGAAAGAAGTCACATGTGGACAAGTCAGGGGACCGAGGGGGCTATGCAATGTCACCAAATCTCGAAATGAGATGGTTGGGAAACAGGGGGCGAAGAACAGCCATTGACGCTCTGGCGGTGTGTGGCGTGGCCCCATCTTGCTGAAACCACAAATGTCGACGAGCAATACGCCTTCTTCGTAACTCAGGGATGAAAAAGGTGTTCACCATCTCAATGTAACGCCCAGATGTTATGGTAACGGTAACCCCATTTTGTTCGAAGAAATAGGGACCGATGACGCCAAACTTTCCCACCGCGCACCAAACTGTAACCTTAGGGCTATGCAGCGGTTTTTCATGGAGTTGTCGCGGATTTTCAGCAGCCCAATACCGACAGTTTTGATGTTGACGGCCCCATTAAGGTGGAAATGGGCTTCATCACTCATTACCACAATCATGTTTTCATTCTGCTCATAAAGTGCAAGCATTTCCTGTGCAAAATTCAGTCGTTGGGGGCAATCGTTTACATTCAATTCCTGCACCATCGCTAACTTGTATGGGTGAAAATGTAATTCTTCATGCAAAATCCGTCTAACAGTACGATTGCTGATTCCGAGTGCAGCTGAATGTCTCCGAGCAGAGCGGCCTGGGCTTTGCAACATCGCTTGTCTGACCCTTTCAACGTTCTCTGGAGTACGCACAGTGCGTTGCGGCCCCTTCGGTTTTGTTTTCATTATTGAGCCTCCTGTTCGAAGATTGTTAACCCAACGTAAGATTGTGTCACGAGCGGGAACAGAGTCATTTCGATGAATGTTGAATCTGCGGCGAAACGCACGCTGAACTGCTGTCACTGACTCGCCACTCCTAACAAAATGATCATACGCGAACATGCGGTGTTCTAACGTCCACTGCTCCATGATGGCACCTGAAAGATAAAGGTGAGTGTTAGTTAAAGTTAAATGCTATGAACCCAGGAATGGAATGCTACCTACCGCACGCCCCTCCCATTCCTAATGGCCGATTACTAGCTATTCAAAAAACACTTGATTCCCGTGCCCCACCCTGTATATACAGTATATGAAAATTATTTCACGAAAGTAACACGTGAATAATATTTATAATGAAAATAACCACGCAGGAAAAAGAAAACGCAGAATAGTGCACAAGCGCTTTCATCTAATGACATCCTCAGAAACACTGAAATTAATAAAAATTTCGAGACTATATATAGAGTAGGTCACAAAAAAGAAGAAAAAAATTTTAGGAGGAGCATAAAAATTTATATGGAAAAGCTACAAGAGTTTTAGCATTTTGCCCTTCTTCTCTAAATCCGTTCTGAACGAATTCAAAACAAGAGGATCAAGCGAAAAAAGGCCTTGGTTAATGTTGGAATTGTTTGTAAGTTGAATAATGGCAGACTCAAGAATATTTCAATTAACAATGTTGCTGGAGTGAAACTAAACTGAAGCATTATTCCAATCAGTACAATGGGATAACTCTGACAAATAGACAAAAATGGCACTGGACGACTGTCCCGTTCTAACGGAATATTGATGCTGTTTTACACGCGTGTTCAAATCCTTTCACGTCTGTTGAATGTAAAAGGAATCACATTGTTTACAACTCATATTATAGGTAATTCCTATTCTTTACTATGATATTCACAATATTGTCATGAAAATACTACACTAATGTTCAAAAGTTTAAGTACATGAGAAATGCCTAAAAATCTCGGGATTTTTATGTTCTATTACCTGTTTCGTTCTTTTACCTATAAACTCTCCAAATGGCTTGTTAAAGTCTTGTCCCCCCCATTCTCGGAACTCTCTCTGATTTACATGTAAAACATTCTATGAACCTTACTGAAAAAATGAATAATATACACACTGAAACCAACGATAGATTGATCAATTTCGACATTTGTTCATTGTTCACAAAAGTGCCAATTGACGAAATGCTTGACTTTATCTCACGAGAATTGTATAAGTATGACTTGCCACTAGTTGCACATATTGTTTTGGAACTCATTAAACTTTGCATCAAAGACTGCAAATTCACTTTCAATGGCGAATATTATCAACAGGTTTTTGGGATAGCCATGGGTAATCTTGTCGCCCCTCTTCTCCAATATTTATATGGAGTTTTTTGAATTAACTTACATTCCGAGAATCCTGGGGGTTGGCATCCTATGGATGCGTAAATTTATTTATCTGTATTTATGTAATTTTTGTATCTGGCCCATGAAGCGTGACCTGGATGACTTCCTCCTTCAGTTAAATAATCAAGTCCCCTCCATTAAATTTACTTTAGAAGTGAACAAATAAACTCAATCCCGTTTTTGGACGTGCGTGTATATAGGGAAAGCCCAGGTTTTAAGTTTAGTATTAATCGGAAAAAAACAAATAATTTGTCTTACGCAAACTTTTACTCCGGACATGACACCCCCATTAAGACAGCATATTTTCTTCAATGTTTCTCTGCGCTCTGCATCCGGAATACATGGATGCCGAGTTAGAAAAAATCAACAGTATTGGAAGTGATTTGTGTTACCCACCTGCGTTTTTGGAATCTTGTCTTAACAAGGCAAACGAACTTTCTATCATGTAAATAATAACCCTCGCACTTTGTCGAAGAATATTTCAGTACTTTCATTTTCCCAGGCTTTTTAGGCATGGCTAACGTACTTAAATTTTTGAACATTAATGTCGTACTTTCATATGACAATATTGTGAAAAATATCATAGTAAAGAATAGTACTACCAATACTTGAGGCATCATCTATAAAATTGGTTGTAAATAATGTGATTCCTTTTACATTCGACAGATGGGAAAGGATTTGAACACGCGTTTAAACAGCATCAATATTTTGTTAAAACGGGACAGTCGTCCAGTGCCATTTTTGTCTATTTGTCAGAGTTATCCCATTGTATTGATTGGAATAATGCTTCAGTTTTTTTTCACTCAAGCAATATTGTTAATTGAAATATTCTTCAGTGTGCCATTATTCAACTTACAAACAATTTCAACATTAACCAAGGCCTTTTTTCGCTTGATTCTGTTGTTTTGAATTCGTTCAGAACGGATTTAGAGAAGGGCAAAATGCTAAAACTCTTGTAGCTTTTCCAAATAAATTTTTATGCTCTTCCTAAATTTTTTTTTCTTTTTTTGTGACCTCTATATAGTCTCGAACTTGTTATTAATTTCAGTGTTCCTGAGGATGTCATTAGACGAAAGCGCTTGTGCACCATTCTGTATTTCCTTTTTCCTTCGTGGTTATTTTCATTATATAGAGTATATATATATATATATATATGATGAAAATAAGCGAAATCCTACATTAAGCTTAATGCCTAGGCAATAGGCTGAAAGCTAAGAATGCATATAATCTTAAATATAATGCTTATTTGTATATCTATAATTATAAATATAGCCTAACCAAACGTAACATAACCTAAAGAGTGTATATGTATTCTTAGCTTTCAGTTTATTGATTAGGCATTATATTAATGCCTGATTTCGCTTATTAGCAATACATATATATAAAAAAAAATATATATATATATATATATGTATATTTTATATATATATATATATATATATGTATATTTATATATATATATATATAATATATATATATATATATATATAATGTGGAAGAGGTGAAACTTTCTTTATTTATAGACGCTAACAATAGAACTGGTGTTGGTTGACTTTGAAATACTTTATACAAAAAATATTTATCCCAATGAAAATATTTCAAATAATTTATTTTTAACGATATTTTTGGCCACGTATTTTGACGGTGAAAATTCATTTTTTATTTTTATTTTTACTGCTTGCTTTTATTTCGCCGATTCTTTGCCAAAAAAAAAAAAGTAAAGGCTTTAAGGATATATACGATAGCATTTGGAGCTTAAAAAATACCATGTTTTCCGCGATACACGTCATATTTATAGCTCTGAGAGGAACAAATGAGCTGCAATCAGAGATTTTATCGTTACAAATAGGAATCATTATCAGCCTCACCCCAAATAAAGCAGCGAACGAAGAAAGACCATTTTAGTCACAAAATAACCGGTTCCAAAAACAGAAAGTGAGAAAAATGAAAGAAAATAAGTCGAGTTTTCGTTTATTGACATCCCATTTAAAACTTTCATCATGAACTTAAAATCTATTTTATTTGTTCTTTCTTCATTAATTGATTTTATGGAATGTTTACGAGAGATTTATGATGTGTGGATTAGCTATCCGTCAACGTTGGTCCTGTTTTCATTCAGATTATTTTAGCGAAATGGTATGTTGCCTTGTTTGGGAAAAATATTTGTCGAGAAAATATAATCTAAAATCTCATAATTATGAAATCTATGAAAATTTATGAACACACACACACACACACACACACATATATATATATATATATATATATAATATATATATATATATATATATTATATAGGTATATATATATGAAATAAAATGAAGACTTCAAAATTCAGCAGTAATATAACGTTATTTCCACCCCTCACTGCTAGAAGGAAAGGGGTATGGTAGTCATTTTTGATGTGTGTGTGTGTGTGTGTGTGTGTGTGTTGTGTGTGCGCGCGCTTTTAAAACGAAATTATAAGTGATGAAGCCAATTTTTATTAGACTTGGCACATGATTTTGACCCCAGCCAAGAGGAAACCATTTGATTTTGGTTGATATAAAACAGGAGCCACGGTCACAGTGGTAAAGATGAAATCAGGTATTCATAAAACAGTGGCGGAATTGCAGCGTTAAAAGTGTAAAAAATGCTCAGTCTTTAGTTGCAAAAATGGTAATTAGAGAGGTTAATGGTTAAAAGCTCATAACACCTTTCTTTTTTCTTTTTTTATAGAGGGAAGGGGGGAAGAAGTTTGGCGTTTCAATAATCACCTCAGTAACGCTTGGACTGGAATGGAAAATTCAGAGAGAGTAGTGAGATTTCGTTATAAATGCTCTGTTATACTGTAGTAACTATATTTCATCAAGGTGAATGACACTCAACTTTGCCTCCATGTCCGAAGGATTAATTCCCACAAACGTGACGTGAGATCGGGTAATACTTATAGTTGCTTAGTGCAGCATAGGGAACAGCATAATCATATTTTTAACTTCCAGGATTCTGAACTTATGAAGGTCAGGGACCAGGAACAGAGACAAATATACGAGGCATTTCATATTTTGGCAGAAAACACCATTTCTAATACTAAGTTGTCCTACAGTATGGATAGCTTTATTTTTAACATTTTAAAATATTTTAGGGCAATTTCGGGTCGTCACCAGCTGCAAGATGTACAGGATTGATTTTATAGTTTGCCTTTGCCAACTGCCAGACGGACGACAGCTACCATCTCTCTGTCCGTGTATATACCTTCACACAGTCATTTTAACATCAGCTCTACCGCAGGGTAGAAGGTTTATAACTTTTTTAGATGTTTTAACTAGTTTATGGCTTTGAAAAGCGCTTGGTTGTGACCAGCCGAAATTAATTAGCCCTTTTAAACACTTTTATAATTAATTTTTTTCCCTGGGGGTTTGTGATTATATATATATATATATATATATATATATATATATATATAATATTATATACACACTGTATATTGTTTTTGTCGTTTTAGAACAAATTTTCATGATAGGCGTTGGACGACCGTTCAACATCATCCTTCTTCATTTGTGGGATTATATGAAGCCGAGTTACTTTCTGCTCTCATCCTCTGCTCGTAATCCGCCACGCGTGGCTGTTGAAGGACTTGATTTAAAAATTTATTATGTTGGTTTTCAACGTTGTAAACTAAATGGTTTGTATATTTTGCAGTTTCTGTTGTAGGATATTAGGCCCTAAATAGTTTTGGGGGCCTCATATGCTGGGTGAGTTTTCCGTCTTTGTTCTCAAGGCTGCCATTCTTTTGATTTTAGGGATAATGGCTGTCTTCTCTGGTTATTCTAATATAGTTTTCATTTCATTTTTGTGGTCATAAACTTACGTTGCAAGTATTTTGTAGGCCTATACAATACTATCATGTAGTGTTTACGGTGTCCATCTAGCGAATACAGCTTCAGAAATTTCATAGTAAACAGTAAACCAGCTTTTATTTCCATTATTTTATGGTTACAGTTCTTCTGTTGGGCTTTTGTATTTGTACAAATATATAATAAAACATTTACTAGTAGACCAAAACTACTCCTTAATTTAAGTATGAAATATAAACTGCTGTGAACACTTCTCCATACGATTTCCACTAATTTTTATTTTACGATAGTTTTAATATTGTAGTGTTCTCTGAATTATTTTATTTTCTGTCCTTTTGAATAGCAGTATTATTGGTGAAACCCTCGATTTAACACATTTACAATACTTTTTGAGTGAATTTAAATTTTTTAAAAGTTCCAGCTACCAGTTATCCAGTAACACCTATTTTTATAAGTTTGTAAGCTAGTATATCATGATCACATTTATGAATGAGTTTTGACTAAATCTGTTTATATTATAGCTAGATTTTTACTTTGATGTTAAACTTCTAAAATTCTTTTTTAGTAAATTAATTATATCGATAAGCAAGACCTTTCTTTTTTAAACCTGTTGAATCCGTAGTGATTTGGGTTGTGAAAATTCCTCCCAAACAAAGTGCAGTTTGGTTTCTAACTATTCTCTTAAAACTTTATCAGCCATGACTGCTGCTGGTCGAAAGCTTTTTGGCATGACTGCTTTCTTGGCAAATATGAGCACTGCCTTGCCCTTTTTAAGGAGCGCTGAATCAGGCTGGTGAGCAGTGATGCCTTCCACAATACGTGTAGTGGCTCCGCCATTCTTTCTTTGAATTGCTTTATAGAAACTTCGCAATTCGTGTGTCAGGTCCTGGAGCCGAATTGATTCTCAGTTAAGACTGCATTAATTTGTCACTTTCTGAAAAATCAATAATACGGAACGAGTTTTGAATTCGTAGTTCTTTTCCATTCGTTTCAGAAAAAGACTTGGAATTTTGTTCTTCATTTCAGGTTTCCTGGACTCAGTAAACAATGAAAGAAAATTGGTTATAAGGCAGCTCTTTTTTTATTGTACAGTTAACATTTTTTTTTTTATAACGGTCTGATATTTTCGCTGCATTTCGTCTTCCGGATCAATCCCAGAATAGGCACCTGAAATAATTTTTAGGTGCTTAATCTGGGATTGAGGCAAAACACAGGTGCTTAATCTGGGATTGAGGAGAAAAAAATATAAACAGTTTTTAGAGATATAATTTCATTGTTTTTATCAATATTTGAAAAAACCAACTCTAACCTAACCTAACCTAACCTAACCTAATCTTTTGCTATATCTTCTGCTTTTTTGGTTAGTTTTGCTATTCTTACCAGCTTCAGATGGATTCAGAAACATTCGGGCTCATATTGCAGGAATTTATAATATCTAAAATATTTCTTTATTCATTAAACCACTTTAAACCTTTTATAACTTTGCCTTTATTACATTTGTAATAAACTTTGTATAAACAATAAATTTTGTAATCATCAGGTTTTTTTTATTTAATTCCTTGCAAGGTGCCTATTCTGGGATTGAGGTTGAACGCAGGTGCTTCATCTGGGATTGAGGTACATCAGGTGCCTATTCTGGGATTGACCCCGTCTTCCTTTTTGCAAACATTTAAAACCATTTTGAAATATTCTTTATTTTACCGCTAAAAGGCCATTGTGGAACCTCACACATAGCGACTGGCAGCATGTCTACGTAACCCCATAATGAAAATTACATTTATAGGTTGAATTGAACAATTTATTATTACTAAACAATAATAGAAATTAACTTGTATAAAATAAAAGACATCATTTCCAGAAAAACAAATGTACTTTTATTGTAAAAGGCCACGATGGCCTTCTTGAGTTAATCAAAAGGGATTTCAAAATAAATAAGTCTCTAATTTTTGTTTCTTTTCATTTATAAATTGTAGTAATTGGTTTAAACGTAATTTGTGAAAAATATAAATCCTCAGTTATTAAATGATCTTATATGGGATGTAGAATGCTATTACAAGGCTAAACTGTACTGATATGCTTTTCTTTGAATCTAGGCACACCAGTTCCACTTCTATTAATATCCCAGAGGAACGCCATATATCTTATAATAAAAACGAAAAATTAATGTAAAAAGTCAGTGAGGCACTCACACCCTTAACCCATAAACTCTCAGCGTCCCTTTTTTGGTACACATTTTAACACGACAATTTATGTTAGAAATTAAAAGTGAAATTTTGGATCGCCTGAAAATCCGTCACCCCAGCCTTTTTTAGTTAACTTTATAAGGTTAACTAACGAAAATATCATGACCTACTTAACCAGTCGTCAAGGGCGTACAGTTGACCTAACGATTGGCTAGGTTAAGTCGTGATATTTTCGTTAGTTACCCTGATAAAGCTAACAAAAAAGGCTGGGGTGACGGATCTTCAGGTGACCGGAAATTTTTAAATATTAATTTTTTATTTTTACTTTTTAATTAAAATTTTTCTATATCAGATAACTATTTCATGTTTATTTAAAGTCTCTCTGAAGTTGAATATATTAAGAAATATCAGGAAATAAAAAAAAATATATTTTTAGGCTATAATGGGTAATTAAACAGAGCCTAGTTTTGTTTGCTCAAATGTTTTATTTTCTGAAATGTTTTAAACTCTGCAAACTTTGCTTTTACACCTTCTTATGGCAACGTACATTAATGAAATGAAAATGAAAAGGTTTACTGGCAGACCATAGTCCATATGACAAATATTAATAATACAATGACAGTTCACATACTAAGGATATAAATATATACAATTAATGAGAAATAATACAGTAATGTCGAAGTTAAGTAGAGCTACAGACAAACGTTTTCATACCATGAATTTCATAGCTTAGAAGACAAACGGCAGGTCTCATGGATAGCTTGGATAATCGGGTTTGTTGATTTTTTAATTCTTTGCATTAGGCTGTATTGAGCACGTCTAGTTACCTCCGGGAAGTTCTGGACATTGCGGGTAGCAAACATTTGCGAAGCTGAGCATCTCGGGGTGTAATTTATGTAGGAGTCTAAAAGACCTGTTGTACGACAAAATTGTGGTTCTGCGGGTTCTGCCAGAACCTTTTTTATAATTCACCCAAAGTTGCTCTCCGTATATATTACTGCAGAAAGTACGAAAGAGAGTGTCTTTAGTTTCATTTGTACAGAACCGGAAGTTCCTTGTAGTCATATTCGCTCTAGCACAAAGGCTCCAAGATTGTTTTCTTATATCTGAGTCATCACTCAAGGAGCTGGTGATAGTTTGACCCAAATACTTAAACTCTTGTACTTCCTCAATTACTTTACCTCTCATTTTAAACCTAATACCAACTGAGTGATTACAGCTTTTAGGATGGAATTGCATAACCTTAGTTTATATAACATTAAAAAGAATATCATGTTTCTGCGAATACACTTTGCAGACATTTAGTAGCCGATGTAGACCTTTAACAGAGGGACTTATTAACACCATATTATCAACATAAACAAAGTTATTTATCCTCGTGTTATCTATACAACATCCCACTGTTGCCTTATTAAGTGAAGCAATTAATCCGTCAATATACACATTAAACAGCATAGGAGAGAGTAAAGAGCCTTGCCTCACTCCGCAAGAGGAGCCAAAACATTTGGATAGTACATTGTCTCACCTCACAGATAAAGATTGGTGGAAATACCAAAATTTCAATAAATTTAATATGTACATGAGAACTTTCCTGTCTTCTAGTTTTCTAAATAAAAGAGTGTGGTTCACTCTTATCATATCCCTTACTTTATCTAGGAAACAGCTATAAATAGTTGAATTACTATCAGTGTATTTAGATATAATTTCCTTAAGTACATAGATACACAGGTCAGTTGAGTGGGTCCTTTTAAAACCAAACTGATTAGGAGATGTCCATAAGTAATCATTTAATCGGAGTAACAAGAGTTTTTCTAGTAGTTTCGAGAAGCAGGATGCGAGAGCAATAGGCCTGTAATTATTGCTGGATAGAATGTCTCCATACTTATTTTTGGCCAGGGGTAAGATATATACCCTCATGAACTCTGCAGGGATATAGCCACGAGCAAGCATGGCTAATAAGAGCAATGATATAGACAGACATATCACGTCATTGGCATATTTTAAGTGCTCATTCGACAGGTCATCTACCCCTGACGCAGAACCAGTCTTTAACTCCTTAATTAACCTCTTTACTTCAGGAACTGATATCACAGTATTTTCCCTTGTCCCTCCCACATGTGTTTCGCTGCAGTCTATCTTAATATTATCCTTACTCACACTATTAAGAATGTTTGAGTAGTAGTTTTTCCACAGCTTTGCAATTTCATCCTCCCCCGACACCCCATCGATTGTCGGAGGGAGGACATTTTGACACCCGTTTGATTCTTAGGAAATTTCCAAAATTTGTTATTATCATTATTTAAGTGAGCTTCACAGGCTTTTGATGCTCGAATAGAATATTCTTCCTGTTTACATTAAATCTTAATTAGGTAGCTTAGGTTAAAAGAAACGTTTTATATGGCATGACGGCTAGCAGGCATATAATTTATGATCGGTCAAATTTTCAATATCGGCTATTAATAGGCTAACAATCGTTAGGATCTAAGCTGGAGGCTTGAAGAAAAATCTTCGCCATTCGGCTGGTCCAATATAGTCTAACTCAGTGGTTGGCAACCTCTGACCCGTGGGTCAATTGTAGTATATAGTATATATAAAATAATAAATATTATTACATGTAGAGTGTTTTTTATTTTAAAATGTCCCCAAAATGGTGTATTTTGATTTAAATTTTGAACACTGACCTATTATCAAATTACCAATAAATCAAATTGATCCAGTTTCAAAAAAGGTTGCCTACCACTGAATTCTAAATAACCAAGCATGGTTCAGTTAGACATTCATATGTTATCATAAATTTTTATATAATTACAGCCTTACCTTCCATATATGTAGCACGGAAGTGGTGACTGAAACAACAAATCTAAAGATAATCTCCAAGCAAACCAGTATATATCAGAAAACTCTTCCTGGGTGAAAAACAAGCGTTATTATGTTGGTTGAAATATCATTTCTTTTGAGTTTGACTGAAAAGTAAATTTAAAATTTAGAGATTTTCACATGAGACGAAAGAATTTCTATGTGACGTTTCTTGAGTGGATAATTTGATAAAATTTTCATTTATGCATTTTAATATAATAAATTATGCATTTATTTTATTTCATATGAAAAAATAAGTTACTTGTCGATGTTACGGGTCTTTTCCGTTTTGGGGCTAGCAGCGAATTTTAATGAAAATCGGCAGACTAATGTAGTTTTGTTCATTGATTTCAAAAATAACTTTCTTTTTTTGAAGAAATGAAAAACAAACATGTTAGAGCACTTTAAATAATTAATATGTTTTAACTAGCTTAACCCTTTAACGATGGATGGTACCTTAAAGTCCACCAGAAATAATAATATAAATTGTACTACAATGCCTCGTTTCTATAAATGTTTCTACATGTTTAGATATAGATGTCATTTAGTTGTCGGGAAAGGAACCCAAAATGTGTATCATTTCAGTGACTAGTTACTAAAATATTTAGTTTTGAATGACAATAAAACCTATACGTTCTGGTAACATAAGTGACCGCATATGCTGCGGACTCGTCCTTAAAGAGTTAAACTAGTTACAGAGGATTGTGTTAAATTTAGCCAGAGTCACAAACTGCTACTGCTTATGAAAAAGTGCTCTAAGTGTAGGAAAGTGTGTTCCTTTGATAAAAATACCCAGTTCTTTCGTTGCCAAAAGCGTCGGTCAAACGGTAAAAAATGCAACTTTACGAAGAATACGTTTTTTGAAGGATCCCGGCAGATCTGTAAAAGTAGCAGAAAAAATCAAGAATTAATGCCAAGTTAGGTCAATTGAATGTCCGGTTAGGTCAATTGAATGCCCGGTTAGGTCAACTGTACGCCCTTCACAATTGGTTAGGTTAAGTCATGATATTTTCGTTAAAAACATTAAATATCTAAAGTGCTCTAACATGTTTGTTTTTCATTTCTCCAAAAAAAGAAAGTTATTTTTTGAAATCAGTGACCAAAACTACATTAGTATACCGATATTCCTTAAAATTCGCTGCTAGTCTCCCAAACGGAAAAGATCCGATGTTACAACTATACACAGGTGATTAATCAGAATAGATGGATACAGAAAATAGTTTAGACTAAGCAATGGTACGGAGCAGCGATTTCCAATCTGTGGTATTCGTAATTAATAATTACTTTAATGATAATGTATTAAAAAGTAATATGAGTTGTAAATAAACCCCTGGTATAGAGTTTAAACTATTTGATATATAAACAGAAAGGACATCTTAGTAAATTTTTTTGTCTTGAGAAATTTTTTAATTCCGCTACTGATGTCCTAAGTAAGCTTTTTACATGGGACGGTGAATTCGTGTCCTCTGAACCTATTTATGATTTCCAAAGAACTTTCATACATTCGTAGTGTAGCAATTCGGTTTTCGTTTGATGTATTACTATGAAATTTTACATAAGTATTGCTACCCCTTACGTTGTGATGAAAAAAAATTAAAGTTGTCGCATGTTAGAAGGCTTGGAATTGGGGTTATGAGTGTCCTCAATATACATTACCCGTTCCTCTGTAGGAAATCTAAGATAATTTTTTGTTTTTAACAGACTGTAAACGCTTGCATGTAAAAGTTTGGGTGACCCTACTAAATTTTTGAAAATGTTTGAATTGTGAGAGGTATAAATGTTCAGAAGTAATACTTATGGAATTATTGCCATGTTTATATAAAATAATAAATGAAGGAAAATCGGCAAAATACAGAAACAGATAAAGATATTTATTTCCCAGGACTGCAACACAAAAGTTTAGGTCCACTTCATATTACCAGCTAGTACAGGGTATTCAAAAAGAAGCGCAACCGAAAACAGAAAGAAAAGGGTTAGGTTACAATGATATATAGTATACATTCTACAATTGGTTACGTTTCTCTTTGAACACCTTGTAGAATCTCCTTTTGTTGCGAATATTTCAATCAGACGCTTCCTACATACTTATACCATCTTCTGGATTCGTTCCCTCGGTAGCCGACCGTGACCTTTTTTCTTGAGAAAATTCCTCCAACTCGGTAAGGTTCTTCGGATTTCTTGTATGAACCACTTATCTTAAAATGCTCGATGATATTTATGTCTGGTAACTGTGAAAGCCACACCAAAACTTTAGTTTTTTCTGTCCTAACAATTTTATTGTACTTTGGGATGTATTCTGCTCATTATCCTATTGCAAAATTCAACCTCGCCCTGTCTTCATTTTCCTCACTGAAGGCAGAAGATTTTCATCCAAAATACCTTGCTGAATTTATCGCTCCATCAATTCGAACGAAACTACCCATACCTGCAGGTGACAGACCCAAACCATGCTCGAGCCACTACCGTGCTTCACTGTCGGGAACGGTGTTCTTTTCATCAAATGCTCTCAACAAACCACCTTCGGCTATGGCCGTAAAGTCTGGTGTTCCGAAAGCGCTTCCGTAAGCTCTCTTGAAGAATCCACCATTGGTTTGTTTTCATGTCTGAAACGCTAAAAGTATACCTATTAAATTATGGAAGTGAGTAAACGTAAATTCTGACGATGAATGCATGCGTCTGCTGTGTATTCGTGCATACTGTATAGGTTTTACGAGTTACTAATTTGAAGGGTGCCTAAACTTTTGTATTGCAGTCTTATGAAACAAACAACGTCATTATTTTTATACATATTTTATCTAAACATTTATACTTCTCTGGATGCAAACACTTTCAAGAAATTAATAGAAGTGCCCAAATTTCCACATGCAACTGTATGTACTGTTCGACTTGTATACCAGTACTTCACTTGTGTAAATATTTTGAAGATATGTACACCATCTTCTTTATATAGCTAACCTACCTGATATAAATATATTTTAATTTTTTATTTCTCTTTCAGTCTTCAATACCAATTTCAAATCTGATTTCACATTTTCGCAGATGTGTCTCTGATAAATGAATTATTCCGTTATTTCTTTCATCGATTTAAGTTTGACACAAATTGCAGCTTGTAATCGGTCTTCTGGCTATATAATCCCTGTATATTTGTATATGTAGATATAAAGGAGTTAGTAGTTATTTTCTACTGTTCTTTCCCTTTTTCTCTTAAGCTATGAGGTTTGAGATTTATTCTACAAACCCTATTTGAATGGAACCATGGGGAGTAATTAATAGTCTTTTTTTCTTCTAGATTTGTGAGGGTAAACGTAATAAAGGTAATAATAAGGTAATAAAGGTAAGGTAAGTGTAATAAGGGTAATAAAGGTACCAATATTCTTTCCAATCTTTATCACTCCCCTATGATTCCATTTAAATGGGAGTAATAAAAATTGGGAACGATATTGCTACCTTTGTTACCTTTATTTACCTTTATTACCTTATTATTACCTTTATTACGTTTACCTTCACAAATTTGGAAAAAAAAAGAAGACTTAATTACTCCCTATGTTCCATTTAAATGGAACACCCTGGAGAGTATTTTCATGATTTGATCTTCCTTTAATTTTAGTATAGTATCATTGATTTTAGTTTATTTAAATTTAATTGATAGTGTTAACGAGTCGAATACTGTGGCTGGTGATAAAAGGGTTAAGAATATGGTGTTGGCTACCACTGTTGGTGACGGCTGTATTTTGCCATTGCTCGTTTGGTGAGAAGAGTTTTGTTGTACCTGACTGTTTTTGCTGGTGTTCCACACAGTTTTGTTGATGCGGGACAAAATTTGTGCCGATTAAAGTTCTTCTGGTTTACCCTCAGAAGTATACTACAAACGAAAAAACGACATATTGGTTTTTACGTTTGTAACATAGCTATGACGAAATTTACTTATGCAAATGTGTCCTGAAAAGGCAACGAAAGTTAGTGACATAATTTTACAGCAAATATATACCATATACAATACTAATTTCTCATATATGAATAACAATTCTCCTTTATTTGGAATAAAAAGACACACACACATATATATATATATCAACGTAAAGAACGACGCTTTGTATAGGATAATTATCCGCGCAAGATGAGAGCGAAAGAACGAAACAAATGAAAAAATGAGGTAACCACCCGGGAATCGAACCGGGATCTTCCGATTGACGGCCAGATATGATAACCATTACACCACGGCCTCACTCAATCAATGTCGTAATTCCTCTACATGCGCGCCAGAAACCAATGCCCCAAAGGGGCACCTTCCGCAGCCGTAACATTATATACATTATAACTGCAAACACGCAGTATAATTACGTAAAGAACGACGCTTTGTATAGGAGAATTTTCCGCGTAAGATGAGAGCGAAAGAACGAAACAAATGAAAAAATGAGGTAACCACCGGGAATCGAACCCTGGATCTTCCGATTGCGGTCAGATATGATAACCATTACACCACGGGCCTCACTCAATCAAATGTCGTAATTCCTCTAACATGCGCGCAGAAACGTCGTTCTTACGTTAATTATACTGCGTGTTGCAGTATAATGTATATAATGTTACGGCATGCGGGAGGTGCCCCTTTGGGGCATTGGTTTCTGCGCGCATGTAGAGGAAGACGCATTTGATTGAGTGAGGCCCGTGGTGTAATGGTTATCATACCTGACCGGCAATCGGAAGATCCCGGGTTCGATTCCCGGGTGGTTACTCATTTTTTCAATTGTTTCGTTCTTTCGCTCTCATCTTGCGCGGATAATTCTCCTATACAAAGGTCGTTCTTTACGTTAAATATTGCGTGTTTGCAGTTATAATGTATATAATGTTACGGCATGCGGAAGGTGTGCCTTTGGGGCATTGGTTTCTGCGCGCATGTAGAGGAATTACGACATTTGATTGAGTGAGGCCCGTGGTGTAATGGTTATCATATCTGACCGGCAATCGGAAGATCCCGGGTTCGATTCCCGGGTGGTTACCTCATTTTTTCATTTGTTTCGTTCTTTCGTTCTCATCTTGCGCAGATAATTCTCCTATACAAAGCGTCGTTCTTTACGTTAATTATACTGCGTGTTTGCAGTTATAATATATATATATATATAATATATATATATATAATATATATATATATGCTGCAAACCCACAAGGAAAAAGAAAAACGATTCCAAGGCCTTTCTTTTCTGGATCTAAAAATTTGGAGATGCTCTAATCAGTTCAAATTTGAAGTCTATTGCAAGCCTACTAATAATAACTTTTATGTGCATTTTTATTCTGACCATCATCCTTCGATTAAATCCTCTATTTTCTCTGCCATGTTTCTTAGAGCATTGAGAGTTGTCAGTCCTGAATTTTTAGATTCCGAGTTATGCAATATCATGAATATTGGTACTAAATTATGTTATCCTATTTCATTTTTAGATAACTGTCTTAGGAAAGCCAAGAATAGGTATTATAATAATGTAACTGTAAAGGAATTTGAGCGTAAAAATATCCTGAGCCTACTTTACCATGTTAATTTTCAATATCTCCCGACCAATGTTCCCTCTAAGGTGTGCGGCGCACACGCGTTGTGAAACCCGCGCACACAGCAAAATAAAATGCGCACAGGCTCAAGCGTATCATGAGTCACGAGAGTAAATGAAGTAATTTCAAAAATTTCAGTTTAATGAATTCTATAAAGAACAAATTAAGAAACCGCTTGAAAGAAAATCATTTGGACATGCTCATGCGAATTAAAAGTTACCTGAATGATGACGGATGTATTAATCTTCATAGAGTTTATTTGGAATGGGCAAATGCTAAAGATCGTAGGGAGAAATCATATCATACTTAATGAAAGGCACTTTCATTTAATGTTATTTTGATTATATTTTATTTTATTGAATTTTATTATTTTTATTTTATTCCTATTTTTGAATGGATAAAATCATGTATTAATCTTGATAGTCTATTTTAAATTGCTAAATGCTAAAAATTGTTTTGAGAAATGATAATTAAAATAGTCATCTTCAATTAATTATTTTATTTTATTTCTTTATTTTGTTGAATTTTATTTTACTATTTTATTTTATTCATATTTTTAGAATGGATAAAATGTTTTCTTTTTTAATATATAATAGTGTAAAGAGTTTTTTAATATCCATTTAATAGTACCATAATGATCAAGCTATCACCTTATGGAAAAATATTTATAAGTATTTAATATTTATATATATTTAATTTTGAAGATAATAGCGCTCAGAAAAGTTTGCACAATTTTTCACCATGAATCTAAATGTATGCACAACGAAAATTTCTTGCGCACACGGACTAAAAAAAATTAGAGGGAACATTGCTCCCGACTTTACTTAAAGCAATTGGAATCAATGTAGTCTTTAAGTATAATAATACTGTTAAATCACGCCTAATAAAGAATAGCCCTGAAAATGTTGTTCGTTGTGTGTATTCGAATAGATGTACACAATGTAATTCAGTATATATAGGCCAAACGGATAAAACGTTAGATATTAGGGTAAAACAGCATAAATATGCGTGTAGAACAGCTAATAATTCCAATGCTTTGTTTAACCATATGTATAGATGTAATCATAGCATCAAGTGGGATAGTTCTAAAGCGCTTGTGAAAACAGAGATATAATAGAAAGAAATATTCTTGAATGTGCATTTATTCATTTTAAAACAATTTCAATAAACAGGCAGGAATGTATAAAATTGACAATATCTTGTTAAAATTCCTTTTGCCTCTCATTAACTCTTGTTTAGTATGTGCTAATTGCTTTGGTTTCCGCTACGTTGTATATATTTATGGGCATTTGCCTTCTCTCTTCATTCCCTGACGAGGTGTAGCTCGAATACATGAAAGACCTTGGAATCGTTTTTTTCTTTTCCTTGGGGTTTGCAGCATTCATTCACTTCACGTGTTTAATTGTGAAATTCATATATATATATATATATATATCTATATATATATATATATAATATATATATTATATAAAATTCCGGTGAGGAAAAACCTTATAATTTTAAGCAAAACTATTATTATTATTTTGGATTTTCCTAGAATACCTAAGATTGTTGATAACTTAATATATGTTTAACTTATTCCACCAAAGATTGTCATTCCTCTTCCACCCATATACCAATATATATATATAATAATATATATATATATATATATTTTGATATGTGGGGTGAAGGGGAATGACAGTCTTTGGCGGAATAAGTTAAAAATATATTAAGTAACAACAATCTTAGGTATTTCTGGGAAAACCCCAAATAATAATAGTTTTGCTTAAAATTATAAGGTTTTCCCCCACAGGAATTTGATATACAATATATATATATATTATATATATATATATATATATATGGTTTTTTACTCCAAATAAGGAGAATTGTTATTCATATATGAGAAATTAGTCTAATGACATCCTCAGGATGTCATTAGACGAAAGCGCTTGAGCACCATTCTGTGTTTCCTTTTTCCTTCGTGGTTATTTTCATCATAAATATTATTCCCGTGTTACTTTAGGGTGCGGCATAAGTCGCTTTATCGAGAATAATGAAATCACCTTGCGAAGAATAATATTTATTATTTAACAGAAATTGTTCAAAGTGTCCTCCATCATGTTCAATATACACGTTGGACCTTTGAACCACTGAACAACAAATAACACGACACAGTTCTTTGTTATTATTCAACGTCTCGGACTCTTGGCGTAACAGTTTTCATGTGCTCGAAGTTCCGAGGTTTCTGGCCGTAGATTCTATCTTTGATTATATCTCGCATTAGTAGCATGGGCGCAAATAGGACGGGTGCATATGTAATTGCAATGTTGATCAATTGAATGCCATCCCCACCCTTCTAGTGCCAGCGCCAACACCCCTCCCCCCAGGGTGCCAAAAAAAGAAAGAAAAAAGGGGAATTCCCCCAGCTCCAACAAGCTGGAGGAAATCCACCTAATCTGAAAGAGAGAGAGGAGACTTTGGGGAGAAAGTGGGACGGCCTCAACCCCCGAAAGGGGTAGACCTAGTTTAGGAAGGTAAGAGAGGAAGACAGAGGAGACCATCCTTCGTCTGGCGTAGCCAGACGCATAATAAAATTTCTTAACAGCATCAGTTGGCTTATAAGTGTCTTTTAGCCAGTTGGCATAGAAGCCAGTGCCCGCCAGGCATATCAGCCAGTTGGCACAGTGTATATATATATATATATATATATATATATATATATATATATATCGTTTGACCAGCCATTTGCTCTAAAAGCACACACACATACATCCCCGACTATATAAACGTTCATTCATTCCCTATTATTACACACACACACGCACACACACACACACACCGACTATATATATATATTATATAATATATATATATCATAAATCTCCTATTATTAAATGTATATACATTATTATTCATTATTATGATTAATTATCATGAATATTTCCTCCAGTCACCAACCTGTAATTTCAAATATTAAATGCTCATACGACTATATATAAAATGAAATAATATAAAATGCGTAAATCCCCGGGGCCGGATTCCATATATCCCATACAAAATAAAGAATTAAAAGATAGCATTGTTGTGCCGCTAACAAAGATTTTTAATGCGTCTATTTCTGAGGGGTGCGTACCAGATAATTTCAAGTTAGCAAACGTAACACCTATCTTTAAGAAAGGCGATAAAGGTGCGGCGGGAAATTATAGGCCAATCAGTTTAACCTCTGTTGTAGGTAAGCTACTGGAGTCAATAATTAGGGATCGTATAGTCGAACACTTAGAATTGCATAACTTAGTTAGAAATACACAGCACGGCTTTAGGCGAAACAAATCTTGCTTAACTAATCTTTTAGAATTTTTTCAAAGCGTAGTTGACGTTTCCGATAGTCATCGAGCGGTTGATGTAGTGTATTTAGATTTTCAAAAAGCGTTTGACACCGTACCGCACAAAATACTCATTAAAAAACTAAGGCTCATGGAATCAGGGGTGTAGTAATAAATTGGATAGAAGAGTGGCTGCGAGGTAGGAAACAGAGTATGGTCGTTGATGGAGCGGAGTCGTGTTGGGCTAATGTAGCGAGTGGCGTTCCTCAGGGTTCTGTATTGGGCCCCTTGCTTTTTCTTATATATATTAACGATTTAGATGTCGGCCTAGTCAGTACAGTTTCAAAGTTTGCGGATGACACGAAACTGGGTGGTAGGGCGATTAATGACGAAGATAGAGGTAAAATCCAGGAAGATCTGAATAAAATCGTTGATTGGTCAGTCACATGACAAATGAGATTTAACGTCGATAACTGCAAAATTTTACATATAGGTTCGCGTAACGGTAATTTTTCATATAGTATGTCAGGGAAGGAGTTAACAAGCGTAGAGCAGGAAAAAGATTTAGGAGTTATGGTCACTGGTGATTTAAAAGTGGCGAAACAAAGTACAGCAGCGGTCAATAAAGCGAACAAAGTGTTAGGTTTTATAGCTCGGAATTTTGAGTACAAATCGCGCGATATTATAGTTCCTTTTTATAAATCATTAGTTAGACCCCATTTGGAGTACGCGATCCAATTTTGGAATCCGCATATGCGAAAAGATATAGACAAACTCGAAGGAGTTCAAAGACGAGGAACTAAGATGATTTCGTCGCTTTGGTGAAAATCGTACGAGGATAGGCTTAAGGAGTTAAAATTGACTACACTCGAGACTCGGAGGCTAAGGGGTGATCTAATCCAGGTTTTCAAAATTATGAATGGGTTCGATAACGTAGATAGAGATAGCTTTTTCGAAATATCTCAATATAATAGGACTAGAAATAACGGGTGTAAGTTGACAAGTAGAAGGTTCGAGACAGCATTTGCGAAAAACTTTTTTACGCATAGAATAGTAAATAGCTGGAATAGTTTGCCGGTAGAAGTAATTAGTAGCACGTCTATAAACATGTTTAAAAATCGATTAGACGCATATGTTGATAGATTGGGTATAGTTTAAGGTAGTAAAATTAAGGCTTTGTGGTTCGGAACCCACGTTAAATTGTAGGTCCCCTCCGCCACCACGGAGGACATGCACAATACACAATTACAAACACAGTTAGGTAGACCAGCCATGAGTGGATCCTAGGGTCTTTGTTGGTCTGAAACATTATAACATTATAACATTATATATTCCCTTAAGGTACATATCTATAACACAGCTCAACAAAAAAACTTTTTGTTTCGTTGCCAACGAAATTCGTACGAATTTAGGGTATTTTGGGGTTGCTTAATTCCAAAATGAAAGTAGTTTTTCCGATTTGGCTCTAGTTCTTGAGATAATGAATACCCTCAATTAATAGGAAACGTAACCATAACGCGTGCATATGGGAAACTACCGGAACATTCTAGATGGTGAGACACGCGAATATTCTTAGTGTTTACTCCGCGATCATTCTAGAATATTCCCCCTCCGTATATAAGTCATCGGCCACCCAACCAGCAAGTAGGCTCCGCCTGAACATTAAATTTTTTGCATTTTTACGTGTTTCAATGGGGTACCAATTATTTCATAAATTAGAGCCAATCTAGCAAAACCGATGTCATATTCGGAATCAGCACCACAAAGTTACCCCAAAATCACTCTAATATGATTGGCAATAAAATGAGTGTTGACCAGTGTATAATTAGTCGCTATTAAGAATATAGAAATACATATTTGAAACTTCTGTTTTACCTGTCACCCTACCACGCAGGTGTGTGTTTTGGTCCATTAACCGATGTTGGACCAATTCACACCTGCATCAAATTCCAATGCTAAAGACTTTCAAACTACTTTTTCTGAATAATCCGTCGGAGTTTTTAGACCAGCACTGGTGCCATAAGGACGCAATGAAGACCTGTATATGAATACGTATCGATAATTCACCGGTCTGCATGAAAATCGATTTCTTTATTTTGAGTTGTGATTCTGAAGCAGTTCGCTGCGCTGAATTAAAAAATGCTGCCAGTTGTTTTCTATCACCCACAGTTTTAAAGTTATTAGCAAAACAATTTTGGGGCGTTTTGTAATTTTTTACCTTTTTTATCTTTAATTAATTTCGTTTTTTCATATTTTTCACATAGATAATTCTAACATTACGTCTTTAAAATTTTAATAATGGCTTCTAGAGGATGTACCCATAGTCCAGACATATTTTCTTATATTTGCGGTCGGTATGTTGTTGTAAAACAAAGGACAAATGTAACGGCCTTCATTAAGAGAGCTTATCATGCTTATTTTGGAATTAAATTAGGAGATCAAGACAAAAGTTGGGCTCCACACAAGGTTTGTCTTACGTGTGTTGCGGCACTAAGGAATTGGAACAAAGGTAAAAAGAAAAGTTTGCCATTTGGGATCCCTATGGTATGGCGCAAGCCCAGTGGCGTATCAAGGGAGGGGCGAGAGGGGCGACCGCCCCGAGCGGCACTTCCCGAGGGGCGGCAAATTACTGTCAGGCGGGCGCAGGATGCAAAATTTTGGGTTTTTATGTTTTAAAATGCAACCCTCCAAAAAATTATATCTCATCATTGTCGCGCGTTATTTGTGTACAAAATATCCATGGTTTTGATGAAAAATCATCATTAAATGCTATATATGCCACCTCAATGCCACTATTTCCACAAATAGTTGCGTTAAATTTTCACATCGGAAAGGTTGCCAGCCCTATTTTTCAGACTTTCTCTATATTATTTAGGTTAGGCTTTGCATTCTTTGAGCTTTGATGATGTTAATAATTAGTGGTTGTTTTATTTTGCAGATACCCTACTGAATTAGCAAACATGAGCAAACGACAGAGACTGAGTGGTGCTGCATACAAGAATCTTCGCGAAAAAAAAGAGGAGGAAGGCAAGCGTGCTGCTAAGCGATTTCATCAGTTAATGGGATTCTCAGGCACACCTTCAGTGCCTTCTGGGAAGCAAGGAGATCAACCGCAATGTGATATATCTTTAGAGATAGATGTTCAAGCGGCAACTTCAAGTGAACCCCCAAATAATCAGGATCAACCCTCATCTACATCACAAAGTCACCCACCCACCCATCACCCACAGAGTCTGTTTAACGATTCTGGCAACTGGCCCGTTCCAATGACGGACAATTTGAGAATCGAACTCATTAAACGTGGACCATCACATTTGAAAAACATGAATGGACCCTTTCCAGCTGATTCAAACAATAGGTCAATGTCAAAAGTTTGGTATTTCAAAACTTTGGAAAATGGCGAAAAAATTGAAAGGTCATGGCTAATCTTCTCACCTTCAAAATGTAGCTTGCATTGCTTTTGCTGTCGTCTCTTCAACAACATCTCCAGTGCATTTGGAAAAGAAGAAGGATTTTTTGCCTGGAGGAAACTGAATCCAAGAGTACCTGAACATGAAAACAGTCCATATCATACCCGATGCTTTGAACAATGGAAAGAGTTGTCTATGCGCCTTCAGTTGAATGCTACAATAGATAATGCACATCAGTTGCAAATAAAACATGCTACTGCTAAGTGGAAAGAAATACTGAGACGAATTTATGACTGCATCATGTTCTTGGCAAAACAAGATCTTGCATTCCGAGGGCACCGAGAGAACTTAAATGAAGAAGCTGGGCTAGCTGGCAATTCTGGAAACTTTTTGGAGTTAATAAAACTAATGGGCAAATATGACCCAGTAATTAGGGAACATCTTACAAAAATACGAATGACTGACAAGATATCCACTACGTATTTGTCACCTAACATTCAAAATGAGTTCATCACACTAATCGGCTGTAATGTTCGAAAATGTATAATTGATAATGTGTCTAGTGCAAAGTACTTTGCAATAATTTTCGATAGTACACCAGATATATCGCATATTGATCAGATGTCTCAGGTAATTCGCTATGTGTCGATTAAAGATGGTAATGTAGAGGTGAAGGAATCCTTCGTTGATTTTATTAAATTAGAGGGAAAGACTGCTGAGGCAGTTACTGATCTCATTATCACTAAGCTCCGTGAGGATGGGCTGGATGGCAGGTATTCATCTTGGAGTTCATCGCAGAATTCTTGATGTTAGCAAACACGCTGTTTTCATTCCTTGCAATAACCACTCGCTGAACTTGGCTGGAGTTCATGCCGCGGGACTGAGTCCTAATGCTGTAACTTTCTTTGGAACAATTGAACGAATTTTCGTCTACTTTTCTTCCTCTACTCATCGTTGGGATGTCTTAACAAAACATTCCAAAATCAGTCAAGCGAGTCTGATACGCGGTGGAGTGCTAAGTATGATGCTGTTTCTAGTCTTAAAAAGAACTTGACTCACGTTGTTAGTGCCTTGGAAGAACTGAGTGAAGGGGTCTCCGAAAATCTGGACACAAAGGGCGATGCTGAAGCTCTGTTGACCTCCATCATGTCATACATGTTCATTGTGTACTTATTTTTCTGGGATCCCGTGCTGAAAGAAATCAATGATGCTCAGCTATATTTTCAAAGAAAGGGACTTGCTTTGGACCAGTGTGCATTAAAAATGAACTCTTTATCCGTGTTTTTTAACTATGAACGAGAGGCAGTAGTATCAAACGCTGCAGATGCCGGCCGCCGAAGAGTTCTGTAATGAAATGGATATCAGTCTAGACCGCAGAGTCAGGAGACGGAGGAGAATGCCTGGAGAGCAAGCTCGTGATGCTGGATTGACCGTGCAAGAGGATGTACGCAGAGAATTTTTTGAAATCATGGATCGTTTATTAGCAGAAATTGAAAAACGCACAGTTTGTCTTAAAAACATGAATGATCGCTTTGAATTTCTGTCTCCTTCGTACCTTTTGAATCAGTCTAAAGATGAAGAAATTAATACCAAGGTCAATAATTTTTCTTCCATCTACAATGACATTAATCCAGGAAGTCTACTGGAAGAAATAAAGCGTTTGCGCAGACATTTGCTCAGTTTCGAAAGCATAAGCGTCGACGATGATCCAAAGAACTGGGATATGTTAAAACTACTTCAGTGGATCGTTAAATGGGGTCTATGGAATCTTTGCCTCATATAACAATTGCCCTCCGGATCTGTCTAACTACATGCATGTCCGTGGCAAGTTGCGAACGAAGTTTCTCGAAACTGAAACTTATAAAAACTTACCTCAGGTCAACTATAAGTCAATCTAGACTGAGCAATTTGGCGATTATTTCAATTGAACGCGAAGTTGCAGAGACAATGGACATAGAAAAAATCATTCATGAATTTTCTGTTATGAAAGTCCGAAAATTTAACTAGGCATTATACTTATATAGTTATTGTTAAAATTATGTAGTGTATTATGTACGGTACATTATGTAGTATTGTTAAATTGAAGTTGCTTTATTTAAGTTTTCTTCCAATAAAAGTTTTGTTAGAAGTGTATTTTTGTAAAGGAATTGTTTTTAAAATTGAAAATTGTTGCGGGGGGGGGGGGGGGGGGGGGCGTTGGCATTTTCGCCCCGAGAGGCAAAAAGTATTGGTACGCCTCTGAGCGAGCCTAGAAACCATACCGACGACTGCTACTTCTGTTCTTGCAATGTTAAAGGTTATAATGCAAAGAATAAAGAGAGCCTTCAATAGCCAAGTCTTCCATCTGCAATAAGGCCGGTACCCCATGGTCCAGAAGTTCCTATTCCCCGCCCACCCGAGAGTCTGGATCAATACAATTCAGATTATGATTCAGCTCCAAATCCAGACCATGATGATGTTTATGAACAGCCAACAGCTGACCGAGATCCTAAACCATTAACCCAAGCCGAACTAAATGACTTAGTCAGGGATTTGAATCTGCCTAAGGACTCTGCAGAACTTTTGGGGTCTAGATTGCAGGAGAACAATTTATTGGCATCCGACACACACTTCGCTTGGTAAAGAAGGTAAATATATTTTGTTTCTTTCAGTTTTTTATTCTTTCATAAACAAGCAATATGCTTGTCCAAGAGCTAGGAGCTAATTCTGCTTTAATTAGGTTTTACTCTATCACCTAAAGATTTCGTGCTACAAGGGTGTTGTAATACCTCATCTGTCCCCAAATGTTAACTACCCATTGATGGGAGGGGAGAGAGTATTTTGCTGGGAACGGGACTGGTTGTTATATATATTTACCCTACATTATTATGTAAGCGTTACTGTAGTCTATACCAACAAAATTTATGGTTTAGCATGTGCAGTCCAATGTTAGTCTCGATAAGATGGTTCACATTTGGGGATAAATGGGGGATTTATGACATACCCTGTAGTAAGAAAACCATACGTGATAGGGAAAAACTAACTATATTTTTGAGATCAGCGCACTCAAATTATATAGAATCACCAACTAGTTTGTAAAAATCGATCGACAAGTTTTCAAATGTGTACTGGTGTAACAAATCTCAAGAGTGCGGACAGCGAAGCGTAATTTTTAATCCCCAATTGCATTCTCTCTCTCTCGCATTTTCTCTTAATTTCTCTCTTATACAAATGAAGTATAAATTTTTCAAATAACTTTACTAAAATTGCAATCTCAATAAAGTATAGTTTTGGGTTTAAGGAAAACGACATTCAGAATTTCATTTTAAGAAAGTTAACTTTTTCTTTGTTTTAACCCAAATTTTCTACATAAGCATAAATGTGCCCTTAAATTAATGTTAAAATTTATGGTCTTACCGATGTAATTTATATAAAAATCAGTGATCTAAGAAACATAAGTTGTTAATTTATTTCCATCACGTATATATATATATAAATTATTTCACGAAAGTAACGTCAAAAATATTTATGATGAATAAAACCACGAAGGAAAGGAAACACAGAATGGTGCTCAAGCGCTTTCGTTTAATGACATCCTCAGGAACACTGAAGTAAATAAAGAGTTCGAGGCTATATATAATTCACACAAAAAAAAAAAAATATATATATATTATAATAAATCTAGAAATAAAAATTGTAGGAGGAGCATACAAATTTGTAAGGAAAACTACCAATTTTAGCACTTTGCCCTTCTTGTCTAAGTCCGTTCTGAACGAATTCAACACAAGATCAAATGGATTGTTTACAACCAATTTTATAGATAATGCCTGAATGATATATAGGTCACAAAAAAAATAAATAAATAAAAAATAAGAATAAAAAAATAGAAAAATAAATAGAAAAATAAAAATTGTGGGAGGAGCATACAAATTTGTAAGGAAAACTACCAATTTTAGCACTCTGCTCTTCTTGTCTAAATCCGTTCTGAACGAATTCAAAAGAACAGGATCAAGTTGAAAAAGACCTTGGATCATGTTAAAGTTATTTGTAAGTTGGATAATAGCAGACTCAAGAATATTTCTATTAACAATGTTGCTAGAGTGAAACAAAACTGAAGCATTACTCCAATCAATAGAGTGAGATAACTCTGACAAATGGCCAGAAAGGGCACTGGACGACTGTCCCGTTCTAATGGAATATTGATGCTGTTTTACACGCGTGTGCAAATCCTTTCCCGTCTGACCAATGTAAAAGGAATCACATTGTTTACAACCAATTTTATAGATAATGCCTGAATTATTGGTTGGGCTATTTTTTACCATGATATTTTTCACAATATTGTTATATGAAAATACTACATCAATATCCAAAAGTTTAAGTACATTAGCAATGCCTAAAAAGCCCGGGAAAAATGGAAGTACTAAAATATTCTTTGACAAAGTGCGAATGTTATTATTCACAAGATAGGAGGATCGTTTTGCCTTGTTAAGACAAGATTCCATAAACGCAGGTGGGCTGCACAGATCATTTCCAATACCGTTGATTTTTCCAATTCGGCATCGATGTATTCCTGACTGGCGATCCTAAGAGCGCGGAGAAACATTGAAAAAATATGGCCTTCTTAATGGGGGTGTCATGTCCAGAGTAAAAGTGTACGTAGGACATATTGTTTGTTTTTTCCGATAGATACTAAACTTAAAACCTGGGCTTTCCCTATGTACACGCACATCCAAAAACGGGATTGGGTTGTCTTGTTCCACTTCTAAAGTAAACTTAATGGAGGGGACTTGATCATTTAACTGAAGGAGGAAGTCATCCGGGTCACGATTCATGGGCCAGATACACAAAATATCGTCGACGTACCGCAACCATGGGATGCCAACCCCCAGGATTCTCGGAATGTACTGTAAGTAATTTCGAAAATCTCAGTTTTGTTTCATTCTAGCGACATTGTTAATAGAAATATTCTTGAGTCTGCTATTATCCAACTTACAAATAACTTTAATATGAGCCAAGGTTCTTTTCAACTTGATCCTGTTGTTTTGAATTCGTTCAGAACGGATTTAGACAAGAAGGGAAGAGTGCTAAAACTTTGGTAGTTTTCCCTTATAAATTTGTATGCTCCTCTTACAATTTTTATTTTTCTATTTATTTTATTTATATTTTATTTTTTATTTTATTTTTATTTTTTTATTTTTTGTGACTTACCTATCATTCAGACATTATCTATAAAATTGGTTGTAAACAATCCATTTGATCTTGTGTTGAATTCGTTCAGAACGGATTTAGACAAGAAGGGCAAAGTGCTAAAATTAGTAGTTTTCCTTGCAAATTTGTATGCTCCTCCCACAATTTTTATTTCATATTTATTATATATATATATATATTTTTGTGACCTGTATATAGTCGAACTCTTTATTTACTTCAGTGTTCCTGAGGATGTCATTAGACGAAAGCGCCTGAGCACCATTCTGTGTTTCCTTTCCTTCGTGGTTTTATTCATCATAAATATTTTTCACGTGTTACTTTCGTGAAATAATTTTCATATAATGAACACCACGCGTTCCTTCGGCTTGCTGTTCCCTCTCTTGTCTCCGTTTGTGTCCGTGTTTTCTTCTACATTAAAGAAGGGGCATGCAATTCGTATCGGACGAAAGTTTCTTACTAATTGTCTAGCGGAGCAGGTCCTTCCCAAGTCCCTCCTTCCGATTCGCCTCAGACAAATTGACGACCATCCGTTCAACAACTTCAGCAGATTAATTTTAAAGAAACATATTGAAGTTAACAGACAAAATGAGTGGTCCGCCTTTAAAAATTTACGCATTGCCAAACGTAATTTTGTGACCATTATTCCCCAACCGTGGATCCAACCTTTGTTTGATGAAATTTACAACGAGTTGCGTCGGAGAACTTCTTCACTTCGTAACATTTTGGAACGCAAATTTAAAGTCTCATTCGAAATAGTCAGTGGAGTAAAAAAGCAAGCTCAAAATGTGTTTTGAATCTTTCTTCGAAAAACAATAGTGACGATGCAAAAAATGCCCTTGGATTTGGTGTCCTTTTTTATTGTTATAAAACCTTCTGCTTTACAAATTTGTTATAGTCTTGCTTGTTTTGAAAAACAGTGTAATCTTCTTCAGTCTTTGGTTAACATAGTTAAAGGCCTTGTCTATAGTGCTGCGAATAGTACTTACGAAGATAACTTTCCTAAACGTTTACGCAATAGCCTCTCACAATTAAAAAAAGATGGTGAGCTCCATATAACTAAAGCAGACAAGGCTAACACCATAGTTATTATGGACAAAGTGGACTACATTAGAAAGATGAACGAGCTTCTCCAGGACCCCGCCACATACATAAAACGTAGGAAGAACCCGCAGGATGACGTCATCAAATCATTGAATAGTGGCTTGAAACGCATTCTCAAAGATCATAAAGACTTAATTCCGCTTTTCACGTCCACTTCACCTTCTCTTCCCTACCTTTATGGTCTTATTAAAACCTACAAACCTGGCAACCCTATGCGCCTTATTATTAGCTCAGTGGGCTCTATTACCTATAAACTTTCCAAATGGCTTGTCAAAGTCTTGTCCCCCATTCTTGGAACTATCTGTGATTCACATGTAAAAAATTCCATGGATCTTACTGAAAAATTGAATAATGTACGCACTGAAACCAACGATAGATTTATCAGTTTTGACGTTTGTTCATTGTTTACAAACGTGCCGATTGACGATATGCTTGACTTTCTCTCCGAGAATTACATAAGTACGACCTGCCACTACCTGCACACATCGTTTTGGAACTTATTAAGCTTTGCATCAAAGACTGTAAATTCACTTTCAATAGCGATTATTATCAACAGGTTTTTGGGATGGCCATGGGCAACCCCTTGTCGCCCCTCCTCTCCAATATTTATATGGAGTTTTTCGAAATTACTTACATTCCGAGAAACCTGGGGGTTGGCATCCCATGGTTGCGGTACGTCTACGGTATTTTGTGTATCTGGCCCATGAATCGTGACCTGGATGACTTCCTCCTTCAGTTAAATGATCAAGTCCCCTCCATTAAGTTTACTTTAGAAGTGGAACAAGACTTCTTCCCAACACCACGCATTTTTCCCATTGCATCTTTGATGATTTCCTCCCGTGTACGTTTTAAGTGCTTTTTTAGAGCTTCTTTAGGTCTAACCCCTGCCATTATGGTTTCTACCGTGCTAAAACCTGATTGCAGCGCCTTCCTACCGAGGTATTTGGTGCCCCTCTTCAGCAAGGGGACAGCCGTACGTAGTATGGTTGAAAAAATGGATCCAAGCCCACTCCAACGCTGGTATCTCGCCCCTCGATAGACTGTGAAAGGCTTCCGGGTCATTATAACTCAGTGCGACGAAAGTGGAGCTTCAATGTTAAGCTCCCGTCACCGAATGGGAAACTTTTTCCCTCAATCGTTCTTATATATATTGAGATATTGGTTAATAGATAAGTCGCAACATTTACATCGTGAGGTTTCTCACCGGCTTATGAAGTGTATAAGCATCCTGCTCCCGCAAAAACTTCTCAACATCATTTTTCCCTACTCTATCATTGTAAACACCTCTGTACACTGTACAGTCTATCAACACCGCCGTAGGAGGCTGAGTTAGAAATGTCATAATAGAGTTTTCTTAATATGTTAGCCATTTGCATATTTTAGAGGCAGGTGGAGAGGGTTGGCCGTTGTTGTTTAGTCTCTTCTTTCTCCTCTTCAGAGATGCTACCGTTGGGGTTGATGGTGTAATCAGTTGTGGCACATGCAATGGTTGCTCCAAGTCTTTTAACCTGTTCAGATTTCTTATGAATGTTTTGGGAACATTTATTTGTTGTAGTCTTGCTTTAATATGCTTCCATCCTGATGGTGAGGGCCTGTCCCACTTTCTCACCAGATCATGGACAATGTCGACGATATTCGAACCCTGTACCCTTGTTCCTTCAACAATGACGTCGCCTGTATCGGACCACTGTATGATGGGGTCCTCACTCAATAGATTATAAAGACTTAAGCCTTTATTCCTCAATGTATGTGGGAGACTGCTTTTTAATACATGTTCGATATGTTGTGGGGGCGCACCTTTATTCATTGGTTGGTCATCTCTAACGTCGGCCCCAGGTCCTATGTCACCATGCTCATCGTTGCCCGTGCTGTGCCTAATAATCACGGGAATCTCTGCCAGATTCTTATAATCTTCGTACTAGAGAAGAAATTTCTGCAAAGCCTCTTGGTATAAGATCCTTTTCTCATCAGGTGACTTTTCACTGTTTAATAGGTCTAACAATTCCCTTTCCATTCATTTAAGCCTGCTTTTACGGGGTTCTAGACCGTGTCTGGACTCTTTGAACTTTGCAGTGAAGCATACACTTCGTGCGGAATCACCACCACTTTCTTCATTATATTAATCTAGTCAGTGAAGGTCCCAAAACTGAAAATAAGATGGGGAGGAATGATCCCCCTCTTTGTACAATAATTCGCTTTTTCTTCCCCACAGTTTGACTTTTACGAGCCAGCGTACGTATTATGTTCTTGTAACGACGTAGGCGAGCCTTCTGAGGGGGTTTCATCGGTACATTACATTTTATAACATTAAGACAGATTTTACAGATGCATTTAAAAGTCCGAGTTGATATTTTTAACAAACATCTGCTGCAATGCCCGGGGCAATCGATGAGAGGTTTTTATTAATTCACGGTATTTCTTTAGCCTATTTGTCACTCTGGAATGTACACCGTCTCAGGCTCGTTTGGGAATATATTAGTTCTTAGAAGCACCCTAAGCTGTTTCGCGGGTGAAGGTCATATCCGTAACGTTGACTTCTAGTTTCTTTATAAACTTCCAAAAACTCCTTACGCTGATTCGGGAACATTTGATTGGTTAAGTACCCCAGTTTGTGACACACCTCTACGTTGCGCGAATAAGACTAGATATTTTGTATTTAACGACACATAGCGCATGTATCTTTTTGAAAAATAGATCCTGATTGATGAAGAACACGCTTATGTTAAGATGATGGGAGAACACTGTAAATGTCTCTGCAAATGTTTTATCTATTTCTAACATGAAGTCGTCAATTACAAGGACTGTATGCTCATTACCTTTTAACGAATTAACGTCACATATGCTTTTGTGGAACAAAGTATCATCTTGGTACTCGTTGAATACTGACTGGTACGTCGAATAGTACCACATGACTTTATGTACAAATTTTGAGAACATCTCCCCCTTATCTTTAATGATTTTAATATAAACACAGTTTCACCACATCCTGTAGGGCCAGATATAATACATGTGGACGGGCTCGTGAACCTGAATTTTTCTACAGAATCCATCTCTAACACGTCACACCCCTAAGTGGAACATTTATAAAATATAATAAAAATTTAAGTGATGTTCCTTATATTCTACAATCTTGTTTTTCTTCTTCCACAGAACTGTGAATGACAACGAGGTACAGCATTATGTCCCCATCATCGATATTACAGAAGGCCCCGATGAGAGTGTAGTTGTGGTTACAGACTCCATCCCCACTGACAACCCCACACCAGCGACACCTGTAACTCCACCACGTGTTAATTGAAAGCGGAGGCATGATGAAGAGCCTTCCACGTCAGGTATGAAACGTGCCAGGAGTGCACCGACTGTTAGACCCCACTAATAGAGTCCCAGCCCTCTACGTCTTACGACACAACCCCCGCACTAGCTCCCTCCTCAAATAAAGTTGTACCCCCTTATTCCTGTTCAATTCCTGGTACATCCCCCACAACAGGAGCAGCAGGTTCCCGCTCTGTAGAAGAGGATATAACATTCGAGTTGGTGCGCCGCCGCTACCCCCACCCCGACCCTGACTAGAAATCGGTATATATTCAGGGTTTAACCTGGAACCCTGTATAGCAGTGGTGTTGAACACGGTCTGTGACGCATAGTTGAACGTATTGTGGAGTTTGCCCTATAAAACAGCGACGAACATGAAGTCAGGACGAGGTTATCCTTCAGGTTCGGGTCAGATGACGGGGATGTAGATGATTTTTCAGTAGTAATACCATTCAGACGCTTAACTGCTGTCTGTAGATATAGTATACATCTTGGGCCGTATAATGCAGGCCTCTCAAAGTAGTACAGCCTTCAATATGGACAACTTCACGGTAGATATTGAGAGAGTATTCCGTGTTGCGGGTCATAGTGCCACACCTTATACTCTTCACTTCAATTCGCAGGATATTTACAGAAAACATATAAACGCCGAACGTGGTTGCGGCTTTATAGCAGTAGTCTTAGTTCATATGTTCTCTGTACTAAATACCTGGGTCAAAAAAATTTGGTTGCCTTCGGTTGTGCAGCGTGCCGTAGAGTGGCTTCAGATTGCAAGCTTGAGTTTGACTGTAATATGGGTCCTGAAGAGCTGAGAAAGGTAGAGCAGGAAATAAATGTTCGTATAGTTGTATTTGGAATGGATGATCGTCGTAGGACTGTGTACGTTTTTAAAAGCTGTGTGCGAGATCATATAAGACCCCTACTTATTTTAGGATTGTCAGGAACAACGTATCTCTCCATCCGTAATATAAGGACTCTCTACGAGAGTTATGATAAGAGTCGAAAATAAGGGAGGCATGATTTGTGTAAGGGGTGTCTCGAGTTTGCGGATGATATAGTGAAACATTGTAAGGAATGCCACATGGTATGTGAGCAGTGTAAAAACTCCAAATGTGAAAGCCGTGTAGTTGAAGCTGGGAAGAGGAAATGTAATGTGTGCAAATGTGCATTTTTCAATAATAAATGCTTTGAGCTACATAAGTCAATTGGCACGGGCAGGAAAATGAGAATCTGTGAATATGGTATGTTTCATATAATGGATAACTTGGGGAATTTCAAGCATAAATGTGATAAAATTCACTGTTCTACATGTCATGAAAAATATAAGGCGAACGGAGTAAAGCATGTATGCTATATGAAAGATGCTGAGCCTAAAAATAGACCTTGTATAACTGTATACTACGATATAGAAACATATCGGTTGATGAAACCAAAGAGGTTATCCCACATCTACTTGTAAGTCAGACTATCTGCAATGAGTGCATGGAAGTCGAGTGTGATGAGTGTCACAAATGTGGTAAACGGACAAACGTTTTAAAAACAAACGCCCACGACAGCCCAATGAAACTTTTTGTATCCTAATTGTTAAGTTAGCAGACAAGTTCAAAAAAATGACTGTATATTCTTGCCCATAAAGGGGCAGAATTTGACACGCAGTTCCTTTATAAGGAACTGCTTGAACACGAGTCATCGGAGATACTTACAGGTGACCCCTTGAAAAGGGGAAACAAACATACAAATGCAAATAAGAGGTAATGTTCAATTTAAAGATACTTTATTATTCACATCTTGTAAACTAGCCAAGCTACCCAAGGTGATGGGTGTAGCCGCCGAAGTTTCAAAAAGGTATTTCCCCTACAGTTTCCTCACTAGCGACACTTTAAATTACGTGGGACTACCTCCAGCCACACATTACTTTAACTACACCAACATGAGTAATAGTAAGCGTGAAGATTTTGACCGCAAGTACAACAGTTTTAATGAAGCTAATCCTTAAAATATAGCTGATGAATGTGAGCGTTATTGCGTGAATGATGTGGGCGTGCTTAGAGTATGTTTCCAGGCCTTTAGAAGGATGTACATAGATCGGTTCAACTGCGATCCGCTGCAAGTCGCAACCACGATCGCCTCATTGTGCTTTACTATGTTCAAGAACAATTTCATGCCTAACGACAACTTATCCGTCATTTACAGAAACAACCCTCGCAGTTATGGGCAGAAGGCTATTTACTGGCTCCTACACATACAGCAGCAGACCGTAGTATACCTAAAACACGCCAGCAACACGGGAGACGTAACCATTAAGGTCAATGGTCGTGTTTTTTAGGTTGATGGTCTAAGCGAAGACCGTGTCACTGGTGAGAAGACTGTTTACTCCTTTAACGGTTGCTAGTGGCATGGATGCCCACGTCCTGAGTGTGGAATCGTAGGAGATATCCACGGTAGATCTCCTGGTGATAGTCTTGTATGGTCCCGCACCCACGATCAGCTTATAGGCTCCAAGTTCACACAAAAGATCTTGTGGGAGCATGAGTATGATCCACGATGGAAACAGATGGTCAGTACCGTGAAGAAATAAACACGTTCAAGCGTTCAATGGTGTTGGATCCTCTCAAATGCGGTGATACGTTGTTCGGAGGGCGTACAAACCCATTCAGACTATACTTTCCGCCTGCTGAGGATGTGAAACTCCATTACTAAGACTTCTGTTCTTTATACCTCTACCTGATGAAGAACAACCCGTACCCTGTAGGAGCGCCTACAAAGTTGGTGGTCCCAGCCCTCCCCACCATCGATGAGTTCATAACAAATTTGAACAACAACAATTTCGGTCTTTCTTTCGTAGACGTGCTCCTCCTCCCCTCGCGATTTATGGATGCCGATCTTACTCGTCGTTATCGACCACAAGCTCATGTTTCCCCTGTGCGCGAAGTGCGCAGAGAAGAATGGCGCTTGTAATCACACAACCAACCAGCGGAAGATCAGAGGCGTATATACAAGCTCTGAGCTGTTCCTCGCCGTTCGCCATGGATACAGAATATTGAAGATATATTAGGTGTGGAGGTTCCAGAAGTCACCCTACCTTTTCACGCCAAAAATAAATATTTTTGAAGGATAAGGTAGAAGCATCAGAGTATCCGCGAGGGGTTGAGATCGAGGGTGAAAAATTAACGTATATTCAACGTTACCGTGACCGTGAAGGGATGCAACTTGACCGGGCCCAAATTGTTAAGAACCCTGGCAAGCGCTTTAGTGCAAAATTGTGCCTAAATAGTCTTTGGGGAAAATTTGCACATAACACTGGTATGCATATGAATTTGTTTTGTCTGCTGTGAGAGTTTTTTCAACTCATATTATATAATTCGACCATGCTAAATTCGAAAATGACATTGGTTTTCCTCAATCAGGTCAGGTTTTTTCTCTATTGGCCATTTATTATAAGTCCAATTTTATCCCCAAATTTATTGATTTTTTTAGCTAAACCCTTTGACGGCCAGTATACGTTTCTTTGAACTTAAACGTTTAGGTGTTATTGGTATTCACAATTAGATATGTTAGTAACTATAGTCACTTAAATGACCCATTTTGGGTTAATTTTCCAACAACTAAACGATACCTATATAAACATTTAGATGTATTTGTAGAAACGTTGCATCATTGTACAATTTATATTATTATTTCGCTGGGACACACATGTCCCGTGGTCCTCAAAGGGTTAAACACTGTAGATACGAGTAATATTATAAGAGCACTCGTGAAAAATGAAAACATTGTGTGAATAAATACTTTTATTCATACAATGAATATGGAAAAAAGTTTATTGAGGAAGGAATGAAGTTTTTTTGGCTTTCCGTCTGTTTTTCTTCGGGCACGTCTCACTTCAAACACCAGCAATAGTCCGCCAGCATATTGATATCCCAATTTCCCTGGTACCTCTCTTCCATTATTTTGATATCTTGGTGAAATCGTTCACCCTGTTCCTCACTATAATCCCCGCAATTTTCAGGAAAATAGTCCAAGTGGGACCACAAAAATTGCATTTTTATGGACATACGCGACCCATGAGCTTTGAAAGCTTCCATCAAGTTTTCGACAACGGACTCGTATTCTGGACTTCTACGCTTGCCAAGAAAATCAATGACAACTGATTTGAATGCCTGCCAGGCATTCTTCTCAGTTGGAGTCATTGCGTTTTCGAACTGAGTATCCTTGATCAAAGTTCGAATTTGAGGACCATCAAAAACCCCAGCATTTACTTTAACATCAGATATATGAGGAAATTTACTCTCGAGATATCGGAATGCTGAACCCTCCTTATTCAGTGATTTGATGAAATTTTTCATCAAGCCCAGCTTAATATGAAGTGGTGGGAGCAAAATTTTTGTTGGTGGTACAAGGGGCACTGAAACGACATTATGCGACCCAGGTTCAAAATTCTCCCTGGATGCCCATTCACGCTGTGCATAGTGCTTCTCATCCGCTCGGCTATCCCATTTGCAGAGGAAACATGGGTATTTCGTGTATCCCCCTTGCATTCCCAGTACAAATGCCACAATCTGAAAAAAAATGAAAATATTTAAAGAATTTAGGGAATTTGTTCTATCAGATAAAAAAAATCTATGCATTGGACTGTATCACTTCTGTGGGGAAGTTAAGTGTTCTTATACGCTCTCAAATAACCTTTGGAAAAACAACATAGTCAATAGCAATAGTTTACTTATGATTAGTATTACCTTCAAATCTCCACAGATCCTCCAGTTATGTTGGTCGTATACGAGAGCATCCAGTAAAATTTTCATGTTATCGTAGCTCCTCAGTAAGTTGTACGGAATGTGCTACAGGGACTGATGCAACCCTATTCCCAATGTTGAGAAGTACTGCTTTCAAACTTCGTTTAGACGAGTCTATAAATAGCCTCCATTCTGATGCGTTATATGGCAGGCCCAAGGATTCGATTAGCCCCTCAACATTGCAGCAGTACACTAAGGAAGAGGTATTTTCGTGCACTGCAAAAAACTTGCGGAATTCTTCCTCTCGTTTCCTATACCAGGAGAATGTTGTTCCCGAGCCAGCAAGTTGTCCTCTCGAAGTCGTGAGCCCAAGATCTCGGCAGCTAATTTGGAAAGTCCTAAATCCCTGGTAAGATCATTAAGTTTGGCCTGGTTGAGAGGCCTCGGCTCATTTGAAGCGGTATTTTGAGGTATATACGACTGGGACTGGTCATTGGCATTGGTCATTGATTCATCATCAGAATCATCGAAGTCCAGGGTTTGAGGTGGGTCGGGTATTGGAATTCCAGGACCATGGGGGTACAGGTCTCATAGCAGAAGGAATGTCAGGGTATACAACAATGTGTTTATTCTTCTTGTTAACTCCTGAAAATAGAAACACAGAAACATGGATATAAAACTTGCATATGAAATAGAAGAAGCATTCAGACAGTGGCGGCTCGTGAGGGAAGGCTGCGGTCTGTAAGATATGAAATAGGTCGATGGAGTCTGTATATTTTCTTTCTTTTTCATTCATATTGTCCCTTCGGGGACAATATGAATGAAAGAGAAAGAAAATATACAATCATTGTATATGTAAATTTAACTTGTATAACAATATGTATGTGTAAATGTATTTTCTATAACAATATGTATATGTAAATGTATGATTACCATTATGGTGAATATTATGCTATATATGGTGAATATTACATTATGGTGAATATTATGTCAAGTTTCATACGAGGATTTCAAAATATTTAAGAAAAATAAATTTAGAAGCCCACCTTGAAGGTTTGTCATGCAGAAATAGCAATCTGTCACGTGATCCTTTCCTTCTCTCCAAATCATGGGAATTCCAAAAGGCAAAGATTTCGCTCTGCCTTTGCTCCATCTTCTCAAATTTTCAATGCACGTCTTGCAGCACATATGAGGGGCGAATTTTTTGTCCTGGTCCCCTAGCTTAATTCCAAAGTATGCTCTATATATTGTCTTCACAAATTTAGTGATTTGGGACTGGTTATTTGGCATGGTAACCGTCCCACATATGTAGCAGAATCTATTGGGATCATTTTTACACGCTCTATTCATTATGAAATATTTTATCTATATGCCTGAAAAGTAAAAAAAGATATTATACAAGTGAAACAAGTGATGATAGATGTTACTGTTCCAATTCCGCTTTGACAAAATCACGAAAAATTCTATTTTACTTATGAGGCAATAGCCGGATAACCTGAGCTGATTAAGAAAAAGGGATTGCAGATTCGAAATCAGCAGGAAAAACTCTATAAGAATCACTTACAAAACCCTTGACAGCAAAATTGATGCATACCAGTGTAATACAGGCAAGGGGAAAGTTCATGTGACACAAAGTTATAAAGAGGTGAGGAATTATGCTACTACTCCCGATAAAGAGGTCATATAGATCGTGAATGTAGATAATACGTACATAATAAAGTACAACATCACCGAATTGGCCACAGATACCTCACGTGTTACAAACATACTTGTAGCCAACTTCACAATGTCATATGCACGCATCAAGCTTTGGGGACTGCTGCACTCTCTTGGGTGGAGGGTACTGTACGCAGACACAGATAGCGTAATATTCACAACGAGGGAGGGTGAATACATGCCATCTTTTGGGGAATTTCTCGGAGAGTTGACTGACGAGATCAAGGATGAGTATGGTGATAGTGCATAAGCTGACTCCTTTGTATCAACAGGTCAAAAACTTATCGGGTACGGGTGAGGGTGAAGATGAAATATATCTTGAAGGTGAATGGCATCACGCTTAACCAGGCGAACCGACGGGTCGTTAACTTTGACTCGCTGAAGGAGCTAGTGTGCTTGGAAGATGAGGGTGACAAACCTCCCCAACTGATTGTTGGGACCCACAATTTTCGGGCACAGAAACTGGTGGCGTGAAGGAACTTAGGGGTACGAAGGTATGCCGTGACACTTATAGGAAACGTTACCGGGTGCCTGGCACCTACGATACCGTACTCTTTGGGTACCATAGCTCTTTAATGTATTGATATATATATATATATATATATATATATATTATTTACTTGTTAACGATATGTTTATTTTATTTATTATGTATACTTCAATATGTTTATTAAATAAATTATGTTCCAATTAGGGTTTCATTTTCTACTTTGTGTGTGTGTGTGTGTGTGTGTGTGTGTGTGTGCACAGGAAAAGTCCTAAGTCCGTCCCTGTATGATCAATCTAAGGTCACGTGACTCCTGCTACTACCGAGGCATATCCCTACCCCTGCGTGCTCAGTTGACCGCTGCAAGCCCTGAATTTCAGATATTTGAAGAAATCTCACGTAGACGAAAAATAGTGATGGCTACCTTTGATATTGCGTGCTCGACGTTTATGAAGTCGTATTCGGTAAAGTCGGCGGAAGATGTGGTGAATACTGAAAGACTCCCTATTCCTCCCTCCTCTGAGGTTTTTAAGGCTACATTGAACCCAGCGAAGCTTGAGGAACAAGAGGTTCAAATACTCTATGGATATTCTGTGGAGAGCATTGCTGGATTTCGCGGCACAAACGATGTAATGGACTACGTTGCAGAGCTAAACTGTATAAAAGCGTACATATACCGTGATGTGAAAGAAACAACGCGTGCAAAAGAGAAGCAACGGGTATGGATAGTGAATCTTGTTGATGAGTGGTGTGACATGCGGTATTATGTTATGCTACATACCGAGTACCCGTACCCTGCGGCTGAGAATGTAAATCTTGTCATCCTGGATAAGCTCAAATACTTTTACCACTACATTCATATATAACATGACGAGGTTCGTAGTGAAGTTGTGGCTGAATACCTGTGTGAGTTTTTAATAGAAATTAGAGACGAGTCTCGCTTGCTAGGCAAAAAGAATAAATATGGGCAGATGTTTCTCTCAAATAGTGCACCGGAGTGTGAATAAAATATGTTTAGTTCGTGAAAATCATCCTGAACAAAAATGTCTGGTGCGAAATCTGGGGAGTGATAAAACATTAAGACCGATATTACTCCATGTATCGGAAAATTCTGATTGCCCGATATAATGGGCACAAGTATTCACATGATTCTTTCATTTTGGAACAAACCCGTCCACGAGATATTAACGCTTGGTATGACTCGTCCGTGTTACTCGTTTCCCACACCTGTCTCCGAGCCAAACCACGCACCGGCTGCTCAGTCATTTCAGAGCTTGACCCGACTGGATGTGCATTCCTCACAATAGAATACGATGGAGTTTCCCTTGAGCAGCATTCTCAATGCCGTACACGATGTATCCGTGACGAAATCATTGCGTGTGTTCAGACGTAGAAACGGGTGCCATTAACTATATACTGGAAACGACTTGTAGACAAACAAACTTTGGTAAACGTAATGTTGTTTATTTAAATGTTGAGGAGATGAATAGAGTCTTCGTGGTAGTTCAGAAGTGGAGCGAGGATCGTTATAAAATGCCTGCAGGTGTAGGTACAAGAAGAGAAGAGATTAGTGATACTCCCTCATATGCTATTGTTTGTACGTTGTGCATAAATAGCGATCAGCCATGAATTGATATACGATTGATGTGGAAGAATGCTGTCTGATAATAACGTTCTTGGCCCCACGCGAAACAGTTTCATCCTCGACAGAATGTTTGAAATCGTCGGTTTCCGCAAGCTAAAGCCTTAATTGACGCACGAGTTGCGGATATGGTTTATTTTGATACGTTTCTTGAATACACATACACCGCTCTGCTCAACGGATTTGCAGAGTGTAGGACTGAACAAGGAGAGAATTGTCTGGAACTGGATGATTATTTAAAAGGTTAAAACTCTTCGAAATATCATGAACTTTGGAACAAAGGACTTGAGCTGTACAGGGCAGAGCTTACCTTCACTGTTCACCCTGAAAAACTGTTTCTTTATATAATGAGCAGCTGTCGTTACGACAGAGAAGATTATTTCAACTCCCGCAATGCGTTGTGAAGAAGAGTTCACGGTTGAAAAGCTCGGATCTGTAAGACTAAACCCTCGATTGGAAAGGAGTATTTATAAACTTGACTGTAACAATGATAAAGTGGCTAACGACGCCCTCTTTGTAAAGTGGGCACAGAAATAGTATTGAACGAATTGAAGGCCCTTTACATCGAGTATCGGCACCCGCACACCTTGAGTGGTGAAATAATGCTAAATCGTGTTTATTGCATAGTACAAAGCAAAGTTTTGCTTGCTGTTTATATATATATGTGGTGTAATGGTTATCATATCTGACCGGCAATCGGAAGATCCCGGGTTCGATTCCCGGGTGGTTACCTCATTTTTTCATTTGTTTCGTTCTCTCTCCTCATCTTGCGCGGAATATTCTCCTATACAAGCGTCGTTCTTTACGTTAATTATACTGCGTGTTTGCAGTTAAAATGTATATAATGTTACGGCATGCGGAGGTGCCCCCTTGGGGCATTGGTTTCTGCGCGTATGTAGGAGAATTACGGCATTTGTTCGAGTGAGGCCCGTGGTGTAATGGTTATCATATCTGACCGGCAATCGGAAGATCCCGGGTTCGAGTCCCGGGTGGTTACCTCATTTTTTCATTTGTTTCGTTCTCTCTCCTCATCTTGCGCGGAATATTCTCCTATACAAGCGTCGTTCTTTACGTTAATTATACCGCGTGTTTGCAGTTAAAATGTATATATATATATATATATATATATATATATATAGTGTGTGTGTGTGTGTGTGTGTATTTGCTCGTACACATATTAAATGGGTATATAGTTTTATCGTGTATCATTATTATTTTTTATTTTATATATAGATTTTGCTGTTTGTATACATGTAATTGTGTATTTTCTCATACATATATTAAATATGTATATAGATGTCTTCTGTAGTAATATTATTAATTAAGAATGTATATATTTATATATATCGTTTAATGTGTGTATTTTTTATGTATAATAGTTTTCAATGTATATTTATTTCCTACATATTTCATGAATTATTATTTCCCCTAACTCCTCTAAATAAACAGAATGATGCAATGTGTTTTTCTTTAATTCTTTTGGGTGTATATATATATATATATATATATATATATATAATCTGTTAACCCCTCCGTCTATGGCCCTGGGTTGGATCGAATCGACGGGGGTTCTGGTTGGGAGGCAGCAACGGATCTCTTACTTGCAGTAGTTTCTTTTATAACATTCTAATTTTTTTTCTCTCGCTATAGGGTCGACAGTTGTTAATTCTTCTCTTTCTATAATGCTTCTCTTTCTTTTTATAACTTATCGACTTTATTGACAGTTCTCGGACGAGGCACGACTCGAAGGAAAAGATAAAAAAACTTTCTTTCATTGTAATTTACTTCCAAAAATGTACAGGTAGTGCTCTGAATTTACAGGAGTAGAGGTTCGACCTCTTTCGACCATTGCTCAGGCCGGAATCTAAAAATTAAGGAGGCAAGGGGCCTCTGCCCCGTCCTCGCTGAGAGGCTGCTAACAAGGGAGTGATTCGAAGTAATCGAAGTCAGAGTGAAGAAGTGACATTATTTTACAATTGCATGATTTATATACAATCTAAATTTTTTGGGGAATACAGTTTGAAGGTTAAGTTTCCACCCTTTAAACACATGATCAGATGAAAGATTCCAAATAAAAATTTAAAAAAAGTCGTATTTTCGCTGAGTATACATTTCTAAAGGCGACATAATTTCGGAGTAGTACATGAGTACAATTTAAGTACATTACTGAGTACATTTTAATTTTGGTTTATTACAATTATGATTACGATTATGGATTAATTCACATTCCCTTAGTATCGTTTAGTTACAATTCCATTTAAAGTACATTATTACATTATATATTAAATTATTATCGTTTATTTAGTTTCATTAAAGTACATTACGTCGTTTACAATTCTTACAGTGTTTTTTTATATTTATATATGGTTATTATATATGGTTATAAGTACAACACAAAGTACATGGGCAAATACAGTATATATTTACACAACATGACACACGTGATAATAAGTTATAAATTTGAAATCAGAGGCAGAGGAGGTCTTTCGTTTTCAGATGTTTGAATTATGCTGTGATTAGCGAAATTTGACCACTTGCCTAGCGTTTTCGAGTTCATTGCGGGAGGCGAAATAATTAAAAATAAAAAGTAAAAAATAAAAAAATAATACATGAGAACGTATTTGGACGATTTTGAACGAACAGGTACGGAGGCATAAAGTTTCGTACCGTTTCGTAGACTGACACGAGTAAAAATGAATACTTAATAAAATTGATATAGGATAATGGTCAAGATAGGACATGGATGTATGAATGAACAACATATAAATAATGACGTATAGAGTGTACAGTTTTTATTATTATGTTAAAGAATTTCCATACATTGTATACTAGAGATATGATGAAGGGAAATTAATGACGGGAAAATGTGAAGGGAATTAAGTTACTTTATGACGTCATAGTCATTTACTTCATACGTACAGTATAACCTGTATAAGTCATTATTAGGAGGATTTAAAAGAAACGAATTAGAGACAAAGAGTGGGTATTAAGGACTAAGAAGTACAACTACAGGTTCCAATCCTGTTATATGCAATGTGTATGCATAATCTAGGGACGAGGGTGAGATGCAAGACAACCATAATTAATTATAATAAATTCTTTAACAAATGAAAAATGGAAATATGGATACGACTAAACCTTAGAAATGGTAGATTGTAAGGTTGTGACAAACAAAAATAGAAAGCAACAAATAAAATTTTTATCCAAAATCGCATCAGGTGACTTTGGCTCCTCATGTTAAAATGAATATGGATTATTCATTGTTCATTTTTACAGTGTTCTCCCCTTTTAATATGATATTAATACAATAATATAATGCAATACAATTGAGAAAATAACATCCTAACGAATTCAAATTAGAGGATGAAGAATTTTTCTTTACAATACAAATTTTATTTTGAACAACTGAGTGCGGGTGGTTGAGTACAATGCAAAGTAATCAAATTTTTAACATGACACTTGCTTAGAGAGTTATGAAATATAGAAAATTCAAAGAGTAATATTATAATTTATGCAAATAGAATAAAATGATTAATACGTTAATTTAGACAAACAATGATATTATTAAATTTTACAAATATTTAGTTATCATGATTGTACAGGTAATAAACTAATTTTATTGACTAGGTTAGGTAAAAAGTCGAATTACGTAATGGATGATGTATGGACCTGTGGTCTAGTGTGTATTTGTGTGTACTAGGTACAAAGTGTGTATCTTATAATTTTGAGGGACAAATTAGCTGAGAGGATTGTTAAATTAACTGAATAAATGCATGAGCAAGATATATATAGAAAGCAAAAATGATTAACATTAAATTACATAGTTTATTGTGATATCCAATAATTTTAGCATAAGGTTTGTATATATAGTGTATATAGTGTGCATGCATGTGTGTGTGTAAGGATTCAGGAGGTTTTCGAATTAACAAAGTTATATAATAATTAAAATGAGAGTAGGGTTATAGCGTCCTTTAAGCTTAATAAAGTGAATTATTATAAAATCTAATTACAAGTAGTATTAATGATGGTGTATGCGTATGAGTTTTAATGAATTCGAATGTGTGAAAAGTAATAAAATTCAATTAGGATTATCGATTTTACGTAATTAAATCAGTTGCACGTATATTAAGGTAATAAAAAACAACGCACTTAGAAGAACTTACAATTAATGAAAGTAAATCTCACGGTATTATAATTGAATTTCGACACACAATTAAATTCGACTAGTAACATTTATAGCCATATAGTCAAATTGACTATAATTTTCGTTTGATACCTCAACAGATGGTATAATAATAATTTAACGATAATTACTCAATATTAATTGAAGAAGAAAATGAAAAATACAAATTAAAAATAGCAATCATTTACAAACTACAATGAACTAACATGAGGTTTCAAGGTCCATACTCTTAATGAAAACAAAAACACAACTTGTTGGGGTGCTAAAATAGAATAAAAATAAAAAACAAAGGTTGGAGCACCACATTCGGGGGAATTGAGTGACCAAGCGGCGAGATATGTCTGAAATTGACAATACGTCTTTCGTGAGCACTTTGCTCTTTAAAAAAAAGATTGCTTGTCACACTGCTTAGAACAAAAATTAAAGGAGGTAAAATAAAACGGAGGGACGGCATGTTCCTCCCTTTAATAATTTAAAAAGGGAGTCATTGGACATGATTGATTAATTATTACACTATTATTGTCATCATATAATCATAATAATTATAAAAATCGTTACAAACAATTGTAAAAACGGTTTTGGTTACAAAGAATAACATATATCATTTTACCTATATATTTATATATGCAACAATGACATGAAAAAAGACAACTCGGTCAATTTCCTTCTTACAACAAAACAAAATAAAAGAAGGTTGAACTAAAGACACAAACCGGTCAATTCAGGTTGGATTTAATTTTTTCTTATACGACAAAAAGAAAGGTTGAATTAAATTCTCTTAAACAACAAAAAAAAGTTGAATTCAATTGACTGCATTGAAATGACTTGGGACTTGAAAACTGACTTGGGACTTGAAAACTGACTTGGGACTTGAAAATTGAGACTTGAAACTAACTTCAAATAAAACTGACTTCAAAGAAAGCTGACTTCAAAACTGACTGAAACTGACTTCAAAACTGACTGAAACTGACTTCAAAACTGACTGAAACTTCGAAACTACTTGAAACTGATTAACTTGAAACTAACTTGGAACTGATTAACTTGGAACTGATTAACTTGGAACTGATTAACTTGAAACTGATTAACTTGAAACTGACTGACTTGAAACTGACTGACTTGAATCTGACTGACTTGAACCTGACTGACTTGAATCTAACTGACTAACTTGGAACTGACTAGCAACTTGAATCTGACTTGCAACTTGAAACTGAAACTTCTGACTTGAACTCTATCAAGTATCTTGAAACTGAAACTGTCTGACTTGAACTCTATCAAATATCTTGAAACTGAACTGACTGAAATTGACTGCAATTGAACTCTATCAAGTGGAGTCTATTATTCTCTGGGTTTGGTTGTCCCTCTTAGAAGCAACCAACTAACTGAAATGGAATGCACTGAACTGCTATCAGTGGAGTCAACTGAAACTGACTTGCACTTGAACTGCTATCAAGTGGAAACTATTAATTTCTGGGATTTGGTTGTCCCTCTTGGATACAACCAACTGAAACTGGAACTTGAAACTGCTTCAAGTATCTCTCTAACTCTATAAACGCTCTATAAACTTTCTCTTTCTTAATTTGCAAATCAATTCAATTCAATAATTTGAAAAAAATTGTAGACAAAAATACGAAATGTAAACACATTTCACTCGAATGTACGCGAAGGTACAATAATATTATGTTTGGTACATAAAGTTAAATTATTCTATACTAACTACAACAGCGAAAATAACTGAAAATAACTGTGAAATTTAACTCTGTGACATTTAACTTCTGTGACATTTAACTTCTGTGACATTTAACTTCTGTGACACTTAACTTCTGTGACATTTAACTTCTGTGACAATTAACTTCTGTGGCAATTAACTTCTGTGATATTTAACTTCTGTGACAATTAACTGTTTCACTAAAAAAAATGTATCGCTGGTGTCTGAAATGTTCGCTGTGTTTCTTGTAAATTCTAGCTTGATACTCATTATTAACTGTTAATAATACTGACTTTTCAAGTGTTTATAAATTACTTAAAAAAACAAACTCTGTACTTAACAAAATTTCTACGGCGAAATCCTTAGAGACGTGTCCTCAAAACGTGTCTTGCTGGCTACTTCTTCTAGATGAGACGAGACGTTAATAACTTGGAGTCGTTACACACCAGTTCAAGGATGGATGTGACGAACTGGGAGTCGTGACACGCCCGTCAAATAGTGGGTCGCCAAATGTTAAAATCCTGATGCAGGGTAATTTCTATCCTGGCCAAAGGGTGGCCACTTGTTAAAATCCAGGCTATAGGGTAATTTCTATCCTGGCCAATGGGTCGCCAGACTGTTAACCCCTCCGTCTATGGCCCTGGGTTGGTTCGAATCGACAGGGGTTCTGGTTGGGAGGCAGCAACGGATCTCTTACTTGCAGTAGTTTCTTTTATAACATTCTAATTTTTTTTCTCTCGCTATAGGGTCGACAGTTGTTAATTCTTCTCTTTCTATAATACTTCTCTTTCTTTTTATAACTTATCGACTTTATTGACTGAGTTCTCGGACGAGGCACGACTCGGAGGAAAAGATAAAAAACTTTCTTTCATTGTAATTTACTTCTAAAAATTTACGGGTAGTGCTCTGAATTTACAGGGGTAGAGGTTCGACCTCTTTCGACCATTGCTCAGGCCGGAATCTAAAAATTAAGGAGGCAAGGGGCCTCTGCCCCACCCTCGCTGAGAGGCTGCTAACAAGGGAGTGATTCGAAGTAATCGAAGTCGGAGTGAAGAAGTGAAGTGACATTATTTTGCAATTACATGATTTATATACAATCTAAATTTTTGAGGGAATGCAGTTTGAAGGTTAAGTTTACCCCCTTTGAACACATGATCAGATGAAAGATTCAAAATAAAATTTAAAAAAAAAATCGTATTTTCGCCGAGTATACATTTCTAAAGGCGACATAATTTCGGAGTAGTACATGAGTACAATTTAAGTACATTACTGAGTACATTTTAATTTTGGTTTATTACAATTATGATTACGATTATGGATTAATTCACATTCCCTTAGTATCGTTTAGTTACAATTCCATTTAAAGTACATTATTACATTATATATTAAATTATTATCGTTTAATTAAAGTTTCATTAAAGTACATTACGTCGTTTACAATTCTTACAGTGTTTTTTTATATTTATATATGGTTATTATATATGGTTATAAGTACAACACAAAGTACATGGGCAAATACAGTATATATTTACACAACATGACACACGTGATAATAAGTTATAAATTTGAAATCAGAGGCAGAGGAGGTCTTTCGTTTTCAGATGTTCGATTTATGCTGTGATTAGCGAAATTTGACCACTTGCCTAGCGTTTTCGAGTTCATTGCGGGAGGCGAAATAATTAAAAATAAAAAGTAAAAAATAAAAAAATAATACATGAAAACTTATTTGGACGATTTTGAACGAACAGGTACGGAGGCATAAAATTTCGTACCATTTCGTAGACTGATACGAGTAAAAATGAATATTTAATAAAATTGATATAGGATAATGGTCAAGATAGGATATGGATATATGAATGAACAACATATAAATAATGACGTATAGAGTGTACAGTTTTTATTATTATGTTAAAGAATTTCCATACATTGTATACTAGAGATATGATGAAGGGAAATTAATGTCGGGAAAATGTGAAGGGAATTAAGTTACTTTATGACGTCATAGTTATTTACTTCATACGTACAGTATAACCTGTATAAGTCATTATTGGGAGGATTTAAAAGGAATTAGAGACAAAGAGTGGGTATTAAGGACCAAGAAGTACAACTACAGGTTCCAATCCTGTTATATGCAATGTGTACGCATAATCTAGGGACGAGGGTGAGATGCAAGACAACCATAATTAATTATAATAAATTCTATAACAAATGAAAAATGGAAATATGGATACGACTAAACCATAGAAATGGTAGATCGTAGGGTTGTCACACAAATAAAAATAGAAAGCAACAAATAAAATTTTTATCCAAAATCGCATCAGGCGACTTTGGCTCCTCATGTAAAAATGAATATGGATTATTCATTGTTCATTTTTACACACACACACACACACACACACATATATATATATATATATATATATATATAAACGATATCAAGGAATAACTGGGGAGATGGGAATATATAAACAATGCACCTTCAAAAAATATATATATATGAATACATTATACCAAATGGCTGGTTAAGCCTTCTCATCCGAGTGACGGATTTCTAAGCAAACTCTCAAGAATATCTCCATTACTTAAATAAATAGCGCAATCTGGCTGCTCAAACGTTATATATATATATATATATATATATATATATATATATATATATCTGCCATTTATGCCTTCTAAGCCAGATTAAGCCTTCTAAACCAAATGGCGGATTTCGAGTTCTAAGCCGTATGATGCTGTCAATAAATGTTATCAGTCTGGCTGCGCCAGACGAAGGATGCGCTGTCTTCCTGTCTCTCTCTCTCTATCTCTCTCTTTCTCTTACCTTCTTAAGCTAGGTATACCCTTTCGTGAGTGAGGCCGTCCCACCTCCCCCAAAGTCTCTCTCACTTAGATTAGGTGGATTCCCCGAGCTTGTTGCAGCTGGGTAATTCCCCCATGTTTTTTGCACCCTGGGGGGAGGCACCTTGGAACAAGCGAGGAAGGGGGTGGCACTCAATTAATCAACATTGCAATTTCATATGCACTCGTCCTATTTGCCCCATACCTCTCACCTTGAATAATCAATGTGATGTGATTATTCATTGTGGGGTATAATCATAGATAGAGTCTACGACCAGAAATCTTGGGACTTCGATCACATGAAGACTTTGATAGCCAAGAGTTCGAGACGTGGAATAATAACAAAGAACTGTGTCGTGCTATTTGTTGTTCAGTGGTTCAAATATGTAACGTGTGTATTGAACATGATGGAGGACACTCTGAACAATTTCTATAATAAATAACAAATTATTCTTCGCAAGGTGATTTCATTGTTCTCGGTAAAGCGACTTATGCCGCACCCTGTATATATATATATATATGGGATGAATTTCACAATTAAACACGTGAAATGAATGAATGAGGCAAACCCACAAGAAAAAAGAAAAACTTATTCCAAGGCCTTTCGTGTATCCTTTTAGTACACCTTGTCAGGGAACTCCCCGACGAGGTGTACTGCTGTACTCCTTGTGGATTTGCATCATATACCTTGTTAACCCTGGTTGGGTTCCGTGCGTCCGTCTTTTTTCACACGAAGGCCAAGCTGGTGGCCCCGCCTCTTGTGTATATATATATATATAATATATATATATATATATATATATAATTAATTCTCTATAAACCAGTGCGGAGCGAGAGACGAGAAAGACTATAAACATTTGAAAGGCAAGGCTTCTTACTTACTAAGTTCTGAGTGAAAACTCATATGAACTCGCCTGAAGCTACTCGATTGTCTCTAGAAAAACTTAATTTCTACTCGCAATTGAGTTACTTCAATTGCGAATAGAATTCGCTTAAGGCGAATTGTCTTTACTATCTTTCCAAGAGTCCAAGAATTTTAATAATAAACTAAGTTTTGATTGGTAGAGCACGAACCCCATCCTCTATGAGTACCAGAACGTGCAACAAGAATACCAGAAGTAATTGCTATTTCAGAACGAAACAGGATGGTCGATGGCGAACCAAAAAATAAAAAATCATCATAAACGAACACCAACATATTTAAATTTTAATTAATTAATCAGTACTAATTTCTAACATTCGAGCGCCAGTTCTCCCTTACTTGGTGTGACACACAGGTGTGTATATATATGAAAATGAAAAGGTTTATTGGCAGACTATAGTCCATATGACAAATATTATTAATACAATGACAGTTCATATAGTAAGGATAGAAATATATACAACTGATTAGAAATAATACTGTAATGTCCAAGTTAAGTGGAGCTACAGACAGACGTTTTCATACCAATAATTCCATAGCTTAGAGGATAAACGGCAGGGCTCATGGATAGCTTGGATAATCGGGTTGGTTGAATTTTTAATTCTTTGCATTAGACGGTATTGAGCACGTCTTGTTACCTCCGGGAAGCTCGGGACATTGCGGGTAGCAAACATTTGCGAAGCTGAGCATCTCTGGGGGTAATTTATGTAAGAGTCTAAAAGACCTGTTGTACAGCAAATTTTAGGTTCTGCCAGAACCTTTTTTTATATTTCACCCAGAGTTGCTCTCCGTATATATTACTGCAGAAAGTACGAAAGAGAGTGTCTTTAGCTTCACTTGTACAGAATCGAAAGTTTTTTATAGTCATTTTCGCTTTAGCACACAGGCTTCGAGATTGTTTTCTTATATCCGATTCATCACTCAAGGAGCTGGTAATAGTTTGACCCAAATACTTAAACTCTTGTACTTCCTCAATTACTTCACCATTCATTTTAAACCTTATATCAGCTGGCTGATTACAGGTTTTAGGATGAAATTGCATAACCTTAGTTTTTGTAACATTAAAAAGAATATCATGTTTCTGCGAATACACTTCGCAGACTTTTAGTAGCCGATCCAGACCTTTAACAGAGGGACTTATTAACACCATATCATCGGCATAAACTAAGTTATTTATCCTTGTGTTATCTATACAACATCCCACTGTTGCCTCATTAAGTGAAGCAATTAATCCGTCAATATACACATTAAACAGCATAGGGGAGAGCAAGGAGCCTTGTCTCACCCCGCAAGAGGAGCCAAAACACTCGGATAGTACATTGCCCCACCTAACAGTGAAAGATTGGTGGGAATACCAAAATTTCAATAAATTTAATATGTACATGGGAACCTTCCTGTCTTCTAGTTTTGCAAATAAAATATTGTGGTTCACCCTATCATATGCCTTACTTATATCAAGGAAACAGCTATAAATGGTTGAATTACTGTCAATGTATTTAGATATTGTTTCTTTAAGTACATAGATACACAGGTCAGTTGAGTGGGACCTTTTAAAGCCAAACTGATTAGATGTCCATAGGAAATCATTTAATCGGAGTAACAAGAGTTTTTCTAGTAGTTTCGAGAAGCAGGAAGCGACAGCAATAGGCCTGTAATTATTGCTGGACAGAATGTCTCCGTACTTATTTTTGACCAGGGGCAAGATATATACCCTCATGAACTCTGCAGGGATATAGCTATGAGCATGAGCAAGCATGGCTGATAGGAGCAATGATATATGCAGACATACTACGTCATTTGCATATTTTAAGTGCTCATTCGATAAGTCATCTACCCCTGACGCAGAACCAGTCTTTAACTCTTTAATTAACCTCTTTACTTCAGAAAATGATATCAAATATTTTCCCTTGTCCCTCCCACAATCGTTTCGCTGCAATCTATCTTAAGATTATCCCTACTCACACTGTTAAGAATGTTAGAGTAGTGGTTTTTCCACAGCTTTGCAATTTCATCCTCCCCCGACACCCCATCGATTGTCGGAGGGAGGACATTTTTGACACCCGTTTGATTCTTAACAAATTTCCAAAATTTGTTATTATCGTTATTTATGCGAGCTTCACAGGCTTTTGATGCTCGAATAGACTCTTCTTCCTGTTTACATCGCCTTATGGCCGCCTTATACTGACCCCGACTTCTACACATATTCATGTATACTGGTCCTAATCTGGGTCTACCATGAAAGCACCACAAATCATAGGCGTCTTTCGATTCCCTCTTCAGGGGGCAATAAAATCATTCCATCCAGGAATAACCTTAGTATGATAGTTGTAAGATTTAATCAGGGGCTTCCTGCTTCTCTTAACAGGGATATTATCTTACTATAATACCTATCTATGAGTTTACAGTGAGAATCATTTGAGCAAGGATTACTACAGGCAAGATGCAAAATTTCTTAATTATTAAAGAGGTGACTTGTTCTGTCTTTGTATTCTATTCTCTGCTGCATATTAACATTGGACCAATCGACGCGATTATTCTTACCTATTGAGTTCTTGTTAAGTCGTGTTGCGCATAAATTGGTAAAGTTAATTATTAGTTCTCATGGTCTATGATCAGAAAGAAGGAAATCATGCAGAATATGAACTCTAACAATTCGATCCTTTAGATTATTACTAGTAAGACAATGATCAATCCACCTGGTGGTACCACTCATATCACTAACGTATGTAAAATTACCACTGGTTACCCCTAATACCTCTACATCACTTACACTTAAATTGGCCGACTCGCACATATTACCCAATTCTACAAAGAATTCCGAGTTCACATGTGCGTTAAAGTCCCCCATTATTATACAGTGAGAATATTTGGGGTTACCTGATAATGACTTAATTTTGTACAGCAAATCAATGTATTCATCTAGATTACTGCCGTTGTTGTATGGTAAATAGCAGTTTACAATTAATATGCAATCATTGTTCACTTGTAATTCAATGCCTAACATCCTTACATTATCACTTGTTAAAAATTTTATGTTTTGACAAATTTTTCCTTATTGAGAAAGCAACACCACCAAAAGGCCTACCGTACATTAATTCATTTGACAAGTCTACTGCTGATGACGCATGGTACATAAAGTTATCATGGATGGTAGAGAGGAATTTTAGCTCTTGCTTAGGTAGCCAGTGCTCCTGCAGGATTATCAAATCTGCACTGTCGCAGATTTTATGAACATCTACATTTGAATTCCTCACTGACCTTACATTACATGAGACTATTTTCAACAAGTTATCCGCCATGACTGATAGAAAATTTATTATTAGTAAGATTATTATTATTAAACACAGTACAACTTTCAGGCATTACCGTTAGGGCGCCTATTATTATTATTATTATTATTGTTATTATTTTGCCTGTTATCAAATCTCCTGGAAAAGTGAATAAACTCCTTAACAATAATACCGTCTGGCCACTGACTCATATTATATGGGTTGAAATATGAATTTCCACCTTTAATTATTACTTTAAATGAGTTATAATACTAAGATTTTGTGTTTTGTTTATTAACTATCAATATACTGTGTTCACCAATGTCTTCTTCCATCATGTGTCGAATATCGCTTGCCTCGTTCGAGAGCTGAATTCGCGACACAAAGAGGGTGAAACTCCCCATCGGTGGCCTCACCTCGCAGACCGGTTGAGGAAACCTTCGGGAAGGGCGCCTGTTAACAGTGGCCTACCCGTCTTCCTCCCTCGATCTCCCTGTGGCAGGGTTCGCCTGCCTGGGGGATGGGTGGCACAACCTTTGGGGGATAGGAGACCCCTCCCCTACTCTGTTGCTTGGGGAGGGTCTGTTAGCGGTGTTTATAACCTGACGGCCGCGCGTGCCGCTCCTTCTTCGGTGGGAGGGGGGAGAACTGCGCACCGAGCGAGGCGTAATCGAACGCCTCTCCTCTGCAGTGGGAGGTAGGGAAGAGGGCAATGATGCCTCGTCTCTCGGCATTAGACCGTCCCTGTTCCTCATTGTGAAATCGGGAGCAGGGGTCCTTTCCTGAACAGGAGGGGAGTTGACCGCTACCCCTGCATGCTGCGTTTCCACCCCACCTTCAAGGGGGGAGATGGAGGCGGGGATTTCGTTTCCCTCGCTGCCCGATGCGCTTCTTGGAGATCTGACTTGCTGAACTACTTCCGAGTAACTGGGCTTTGGGAGGAGCGTTTCTTTCAACGCATCTAACTCTGACTGGAATTGTTCTAGCGAAATCGCGTTTTTCTGATTTGACACCACGTGTTGGTTTTTCAGTTCAACTATCGAATTTTGTACCTCATTATACTGTTTGAGGAGCACCGAGACGTCTACGTCACCCATAGAGATTACCGGTGTTCTATGGAAGTTAGTAACTAGTAGGTAATATTGTTCTCATTATCCCGGAGGGTCGACACTTTATTTATAATGTCTTTCAGGGTATTCTCGTTTCTAGAATTACCTCTACGATTTGGGAGGGTAGCAGTGAACAGGGTTTTTAACTGTACCCTCGCATGTTCTATTTCTTCTGAATCATAAAAATCATGACAGACAGATTTAATATCAGACGTTTTAGAAGTCAAACTCGCATCATCAGTGGTATGTTTAATTTGTACGCAGAACTAGTCATTTAACTTCGGCTTTTGTCTATATATATATATATATATATATATATATATATATATATATATATTATAATATATATATACAGGGACGCCATAACTTTAACCACTTTACAAAATGAGACAGACCTGAGAATTATGGAGTCCTTATATATGATGCAAGTGCACAGGGAAAAAGAAAAATGATTGCAAGGTCTTTCGTGTATTCAGAAGTACACCTTGTCAGGGAATGAAGGGAGAAAGCAAGATGACAAAAATATATACTTACTGTACTGTATGTACTTTGCCATGTTAATTTTCAGTATCTTCCGACTTTATTTAAAGCAATTGGTATCAATATAGTCTTTAAGTATAATAATACTGTTAAATCACACCTCATAAAGAATAGCCTGGATAATGCAGTTGGTTGTGTGTATTCGATTGGATGTACACAATGAAACCCAGTATATATAGGCCAAACGGGTAAAACGCTAGACATTAGAGTAAAACAGCATAAATATGCGTGTAGAACAGCAAATAATTCTAATGCGTTGTTACTATCAAGTGGGATAGCGTTAAAGCGCTCGTTAAAAATACAGATATAATTGAAAGGAATATTCTAGAGTGTGCATTTATCCATTTTAAAAATAATTTCAATAACAGTGTGGGAATTTATAAAATTGACAATATCCTGTTCAAATACCTTTTGTCTCTAATTAACTCTTGTCAATCATGTTTTAATCTTTTTATTTTTCTGTCCCGCTATACATAAGTATATATTTTTGTCATCTCGCCTTCTCCCTTCATATCTGACGAGGTGTACCTCTGAATGCATGGAAGGCCTTGGAATAATTTTCCTATTTCTTTGTGGTTTTGCATCATTCATTTATTTCAAGTGTTTAATTGTGAAATTTATCCCATATATATATTATATACACATATATATACAAGCTGAAGATAAATTACTATAGTTCTGCGTACAAATTAAACATACCACTGATGATAGGAGTATGACTTCAGAAACGTTTGATAGTAAATCTTCATAATGTTGACGTGGGCATTGATCATCCTTTTTATCCTTAAATACCGGTTCCCTAAGAACACTCCTTTCTCTCTCTCTCTCTCTCTCTCTCTCTCTCTCTCTCTCTCTATATATATATATATATATATATATATATATATATATATATATTAAAAACACAATGACCGTGTAAAAAAGTAAAACAATTAAAATCCCCAAAGTTTAAAATAATAAAACTCACCGCCCGAACGAAGAAGGAAGATTCTCTCGATAAGTTTCGCAGTTTTAGTGTTGTTATTTTAAACTTTGGGGATTTTAATTGTTTTATTTTATATATAGGGTGTCCCGTAAGTCTGGAGCCATAGGGCAAAATGATAAAAACGGCAATAAAAACGCCGAAGAGACTTTTGGGGACTGTTTGTGAAATGAGCGAGGATGGTAGCGGCTGTGTCACCGTCGGGGGATGTTATCGTAGGTCCACTGCGTGGTTTGTCTCGTATGGATCCCGCTTCCCTGAACTTTGCTACAAGTTTGCCGACACAGCTGTGTGTCGGCGCGAGGTCCGGATGCAATCTGTTAAATTCCTCAGCGACCTCCCTCTGACTCCGATTTCCTACGAGCAAAATTACCTGGATGCGTTCTTCCTTACTCAGACATCATGGGCACTTGCATAAACGGAAAAACACGAATTACTTATTTTACCCTATGGTTCCCGACTTATGGGACACCCTGTATATATGTTGTAGAATGAGGTGGAAGGGTACAATCGATTAAGGTTGTGGTGTACAATCGAGAGAGACTACACCCTATAGAGGAAAAAGCTGTTAACGACCTAGATTCTAGACCACGCCCTACTAATAAAAGTGTCTCGGCTTTACGGATGAGAAAAGCCTCTTCCGAGATTTACTCGTGAAATCCCTCCTCGCCTTAAGTTCTAACGCTGGAGAGGTAGTCACTACTTCCTTTCCCTCTAACATATAAAGAAAGGCCCGACGCCCTCTCACTAAATTCGAAGTAGACTTCAGCAAGTAAATGTTTAAACGCGTGGTTAATTATTGGTTCTCCAGATTGTGACTTCCTTGATTTCCTTGATCTGCTGAAACTGCTGAAGACTTTTAACGTGGATATCGCGTTCAGAAATTTAGATGTAATTAAGAATTCATTGATTAAAAACTCCCCTTTAAGTGAACAGAGTTGTGTATATAAAATTCCATGCACAATATGTAATCAATTTTACATTGGTGAAACTGGCAAGACGCTAGAGTTATGTATTAAGCAGAATAAATACAGTATAAGAACCAGCCAGGAATCTAACGCCATTTTCATTCACGTAAGAGATACTAATCATCCCATTGACTGGAAAAATGCCTCCAAATTAAGTTTTAGTAAATCTATTGTCAGTAGAAATATAATTGAATCGAATGTGATGAAGAATAATGCTGATTTTGTTCTTGATATTAGCCCTGGGCTTTACAAATTAGACTCGTACAATGTTGGAAAAGTGGTGGATTATTTTGATGCATTCTTGCCACTTAATTGTTTGTTTTAATTAAATAAATATTATTTTAATAATTGTTATCATTTTTATATGTACATTTTAATTGTATTATTTCTTTTATATAGTCTTTATGTACTCGAGAGTTTAGTAGACTTTAGAGCAAGTTATCTATTGAGAAATTTTTAGATTGTTTATAGATTGAGTTGACTTTTGGGGAATTTTTCGCTTCCCCAATAGATAACGGAATAATCTGGAAGTAGCAAGTGCCGACGATTGCGCCATGTCTTTTGTTTCCTTAGACTACTGCATTCATGCCACTTAATTGCCTGTTTTAATTAAATACTATTTCTAATAACTGTTATCATTTTTTATGTACATGTTAATTGTATAATTTCCCTTATACAGTTTTTATGTATTCGGTAATTTAGTAGCTTTTATATTAAGTTATCTATTGGGGAAGTTTTAGATTGTTTTATTGTTTTTAGATTGAGTTGCCTATTGGGGAATTGTTCGCTTGTGTATTTAACTCATTTACTTTGTAAATTCGGTCTATTTCTTTCTTGTCCCTGAAGATGTGAATATATCACGAAAGCGCTCGGACTTCGTGTTTCCTTTTCCTTTTCCCTGTGGTTCTTTGCTTATATATATATATATATATATATATATATATATATATATATATACACATATATATATATGGTGTTTCATAACATGTGGGACGCACTTTCAGGATGGATTCAGGACCTGAAAACAATGGAAAAAGTTTATATAAACATATGCCCGAAATCGCTTTGTTTTCGAGTTACAGCTCGTTATGTGTTCCAGCAAGTATCCGCCTTACCTTTAAAGGAAGTGCTCAAAATGACTGCCTTGCGCTTGAATACACGCCTGAACACGCCTCGTCATATATTGCCTGACGCGTAACGTTAGCCCGAGAGAAAGAAGAGAGTAGGGGGTTAAAAGAAAAGAATAAGGGTTAAATAAGTAGCAAAACCTATCATTCATGGGTTAACATTTATTCAGAAAAAGAGAAAGACTCTCCATCATCTGCCAGCCACTGCCGAAAAGTCGGAAAAATAGTCGAAGGGAATAGGAAAGGGGTGAAAGATGAAAATAAGTAAAATAAGAACGCTTATAAACCATGCAAACACAGTTTCAACTCAAACACTGTCATACCATGCAGACTAGACATGCAAGTAAAGAAAGGATAAGAAAACAACAACAAAAAAAGTATGAAGAATATGAAAAAGTAGGGGATCACCTGAAGATCCGTACCCCCAGCCTTTTTTAGTTAGCTTTATAAGGTTAACTAACGAAAATATCACTACAAGGGCGTAGAGTTGACCTCATGATTGGTTAGGTTAAGTCGCGATATTTTCATTAGTTAGCCTTACAAAGCTAACTAAAAAAGGCTTGGGGGGACGGATCTTCAGGTGAACCAAAGTGGGTTAGTTTAAGCTACGAGCTACATCTAAGTTCGTGTTAGTCTAATTTTTTCTTTGTTTTTTTAATATAATTTTGTTGCTGGCATATCTCACTCTGAAATGTCACAAGCTGGCATTAATCGTCAACAGACTCAAAACCTCGACCATTACCCCCAGAGCTCCTGTTGCTAATTGTTTTATTATGTTAAACGACGTTAGTATTTTTAAAATGCCTATCTGAACGGCTTTTAAACATATTAACACTGGTAGAGTTCACGACGGACACGGGAAGATTATTCCATTTATCAATTACTTTACATGTAAAAACGTTTTTTGCAATGTTAGTACTGAAACGTCTACCACTTAATTTAAAACCATTATTACGAGTATTGCTATTAACGAAAATAAACAATTTGTCAAAATTTACGTTATCGATTTTATTAACGAATTTGAAAACTTCAATAAGCTCACCCCTTAATCTCCTAGTCTCGAGTGAATACAAGTCTAACTCTCTAATCCTATCTTCGTAAGACTTGTTGCGTAGTAACGGAATTAGTTTCATGGCGCGTCGCTGAACCCTTTCCAACCTATCATATCCTCACGCAAATACGGGTACCAAAACTAAACGGCATACTCGAATGAGGCCTGACTCGGGACTTGTAAAGGGGCAATATAATATTCTTCGATTTAAATTCGAAATTACGCAATACGAAGCTAACATCCTGTTAGCTTTTGCGCCAGTCTCCAGGCACTGGTTCCTAACTTTTAAATCGTTACATACTCGTACACCTAAATCTACTTCCTCGTCAATGCTCGCTGTCTATCATCCATCGTGTGCGAGTAATTATTGTTACGAGAACCTATATGCAAAACTTTACATTTGTCTACGTTAAATTGCATCTGCCACTTATCCGTCCACTCCATAATCCTATTTACTTCGTCTTGGAGCCTATTTCTATCGTCCACGTTAAGAACTTTACCGCCTATTTTAGTATCGTCCGCGAATTTTGACACGTTACTGGTCAAACCTACATCTATGTCGTTAATGTAGATTACGAATAGCAATGGGCCTAACACTGAACCCTGAGGGGACCCCGATTACCTACCATTAACAACGACCCTATTTCCTGGCACGAAGCCATTTTTCCAACCAATTAGCTACCTGACCGCGTATACCGTGCGATTTAACCTTCGCAATTAATCTTCTATGCGGAACTGTATCGAACGCTTTTCTAAAGTCTAAATAAATAACGTCAGCCGCTCTATGCCTATCGCATTCAAACACTACTTCGTTATAAAATTCTAACAAAGTAGATAGACAAGATTTATGACGTCGAAACCCATGCTGACTACTATTAATCAAATCGCGACTTTCTAAGTAATCGACGATACGATCCCTAACTACGGATTCCAAAAGTTTACCGACAATTGACGTTAAGTTAATAGGCCTATAATTGCTAGGTACTATGTGGACGCCTATTTTGAAAATGGGCGTAACGTTAACTAATATGAAATCTTTAGGAATAATCCCTGCTTCCAGTGACTCATCAACAATTTTTGTTAAGGGGCCTAAAATAACGTCTCTCATATCTTTCAAATGTCTAGGAGCAAGCGCGTCAGGACCTGGAGTCTTGCGAACTTTTAGCTTATCGATATAATGAGCAATCTCACCCTCGTGAACAGTTATTTAATTCAAAATAGTCTCGCTACTAAATAGAACGATATCGTCCACGTCGGGGATATTATTTACGTTTTCTACGATAAAAACTGTCGCAAAAAAGTTCTTAGAAATACCGCCATCGCCTGAGCGTCGGAAGCCAAAGCGCCGTTAGCGTCCACTAGAGGGCCTATGTTATATTTTATCGGCTTACGATTATTCACGTACTCCAAAAAAATTTTCGGATTATACGGGGCTCCAATAAACCTTAGCCCCCCCGCCCATGGCCTAAACCATTAGAGGTATAGTAAAACTAAACATACCTTACGAAAGAGAATTTTATCCTGCATTTAAAGAGAAACAACTAAAACTTGGTGTTCCCGCCATTCGCTTCCAAGACAGCCTGAATTCGCTTTGGGTAGCTTGCCAAAAGTGACGTGAATAGATCTTGATCGTTACGCAAATTTGCTAAAACAGTTTCAATGTGTTGCGTCATTGTATCCTTCGAAAATCGATTTGCTGCAGGTTCTTGAAACAAGAGACATTCAACCTTGTCCTTTATAACTGATCCAATGTGTTCACAGACGTTCAGGTCAGGAGAATTTCCTGGCCATTCTTCATTTCCAAAGAAATCGATCTCATGGTTCCGCAACAACTGTTGAGTGGCTAATGCCTTAAAGCAGGGGGCCTTATCGTGCAGAAGTGTGATCTGATCGACATCCATAACATTGTTTGGGCTTCTTAGAAAAGGAATGACATGCTGGGATAGAATAATATCACGAAAATACTGTCCATCCCAACTCTGACCATTTGGCTTCAGCACCCACATGAGCTTCTTTGCAGTGAACAAAACAAACACACCAACACAGTCTGGACTTTTTAATAATTCGCAATAATGTTCATTGTCATCGATTTCTTCTGGTGTTGTGGCCCACACTCGATCATTTTGGTAGTTATGCCGACGTGTTACGTAAACAAAAAATTCATCGGAGACAGCTAAATGCATGAAATCATCCACATCCCAATCTTCAAGATAATGGGCAAACCACATTCTGTCATCGCTGTTGAGTTTTTCTTGGCTTTGGAAGTTCATGCCAAGGCTTTAAACCTTGCCTATGACGGCACAGTCGAATGATCTCACCACTAACAATCTTTCCTCTCAACACTTCGATCTCTCTAGAAAGTTTAGCACAGCTGTTTTTCCGCTTACGCGTACCGCTTTCAATGATGTCCTTTGTTTCCTGAGAGAGTGGCAAATTTGGGCGCCCAGATTTGGTTGTATCCATTTCACATTCATCCAAAGTTTTATTCCAATTTCTTTTGATGAAGTCCTCACTTCTTCGCAACTTTTTGGCGACCCATGAACGTGTTATAAAGGTGGCTCCAACATCACGAGCTTCCCGAAATGTTACTGCTCGTATGCGATGTATCACACGTTGCCTCTCCGAATCATCAATTAATTGAGAAGCCACTATATTATCACTTTATCAGCTAGAGTAATTTTAATACCGGCAATAAATAACGAATTTTATATTTTTATAATCACTAAAAACTATTTCGATATAAGTAAACATGTAAGCTGCAAATGGGGGGGGCTAAGGTTTTTTGGAACCCCTTATTTACCTGACGTCTAAGATCGATATATCTATTAAAGTTAGGAGACTAGTATGTTTCATGGACTGCTCTCGATTTTCCTACGAAATTGCAATCATGGGCAGTCGATGACCCTGATTTTGTTTCTGCAATCGGTTTTCTTGAGAAATGATAAAGAAAAATGTTATTGGATAGTGAATAAATTTATTTACTGAAACGACGCAATACTCTCCAACATCTTTTTGAATAAGTCCGAGCCATAGCCACTTCAAATTAATACAAACCTCACTCATTGTTCTGCAAAAAAAAATGACAAGAATTAGTGCGATATCTTGCAAAAAACAATAGTATAATAAACTCGGTCAGGTTAGGTCATGTTAGGTCAGGTTAGGTTAGGTCAGGTCAGGTTAGGTTAGGTTAGGTCAGGTTTCTCAAGAAAACCAATTGCAGAAACAAAATCAGGGTCATCGAGTGCCCTTGTTTGCAATTTCGTAGGAAAATCGAGAGCAGTCCATGAAACATACTAGGTCCAAAGTTAGCTACCGTGCCATTCCGCTTATTATGTCTATATGCTCTGTTACGCTCATTTATGAACTCACCTATTTCCCTATTCCTCCACTTGGGCCTCTATGATTACTAGCGCGCTTGGGCCTAGGCGCAAAAAACTCTTTTCGATATTCCTTTCTTTAAACGCCTCCCAATGAAAATTTGCGTCATTACCCATAAATAAATTATCCCAGTCCACTTCTCTCATCCTATCCGCATAACTATCAAAATTAGCTCTACGAAAATCAGGGACTTCTATTACGTTCCTATCCTTTCTGTTTTCTATCAATAGCTTAAACCTAATAATTTGGTGATCACTACATCCCAAACTCTCGCCTACTTCCAAACCTTCGACTATATTTTCGTCGTTCGTCATCACCACGTCTAAAATATTGTCATCGCGCGTTGGTTCGGTAACCATCTGTCGTAAAAAATTATCTTCCATGAACTCAGTCTCAAACCCTCATCATTACCAGTAAAAGTCTCGTAATTAACGTTAGGATAGTTAAAGTCTTCGACAACTATACTGTCCCGATTATTAATAAAGTTACTAAGAAGTTTGGAAAATCTAGTATCGATATCGAGGGGTTGAACGGGAGGTCTATAAACAACAACGAAATTAAAGCTAATACTACGCGCCCTAACTTCAACGCATATCGCATTAATTGCTGCCGGAAAATCTATCTTAACCTCGATAACCCTAAGGGAATTACCAATGTACAACAGAACGCCGCCACCAATCCTATGTAATCTATCATTAGTAAAAAGTTTAAAACCCGCTACATCAAGTCCAACAAGTTCCAAGTTACGGTATTTAACCACGTTTCGGTTATAGCAACTATATCGTAGTTCCCGGAATAAATTATCAACTTAAATTTTTTCAATTTATTTCTAATACTACGCGCGTTACAATAAAAGACGTTTAAATTATTTTTACCACGGATCGGCGTTTTAAACTTTTTCACGGTGGGCCGGCGTTTCCGGGACCCACAACGTTTAAAGAGGGCTTCGACCTATTCAGCTTTCGAACGTTCTCATCGATTAACCTACCTAGCCTAGCATTCCCTCTTTCATTGAAATGCACCCCATCTTTTATAAAAAGGCTAGGATCACTAAATTCTGATCACAGCTTTACGAAGGGTACATTTTCCTGAGCACAAATCTCTTTTAGTTTAATGTTAAAAAATATTGTTTTTGACGTAATCCTAAAATTTAAACCGTGCCTCGGGGTAATACCTTGAACTAAAGACCTCTCTGACCTTGCCTTCAGTGACCCTGTATTTCTCGAAAAGGTCAGGACACTCTCGTATCGGGCCTATACGAGTCGTTGCCCTCTCCCATCGTCACCAACATCGAGTGACGGGAGGCAACATCAAAACTATCTACTTCGTCTCTAATTCTGTCAACTCTGGCCCCTGGTAGACAGACCCTCCTCATCTTGGTTGGATTCCGTTCAACGAACTCCTTATCCAACACCGCACCATTAAGGTAACACCAGAGAGACATTATAACCAAATACTCCATTCCAAACCACGCCCCAGAGACATCACACAATACAGAAAACACACACACACACACCTAACCCACAAAGCACTGACACAACTCGGTCCGAATGCGGTCCTAGGTGCGAAGCCGCCACCCATTGACAGGTCAGAGACCAGCCTCAGCAGATCGGATTGAGTTAACTTAGCGCGATTCAGATGTGGACATCACCCCAACTTACAGACATAAACACAGACTCGACAACTCCACAAACGACACCTACACCTGCCACCTGTGCCAGGACACATCACAAACAATTGAACACATTATGACAGACTGTACCGCTCTAGCACAACATAGAACACAACACAACATCACTAGTGCGCAGAACCTCTGGTCCACTCCGGAGAGGGTGATCGGTTACCTGCGTGCTGCCGCCGGCTTGTTCGATTAGGGTAGGCTGATCGGCTAACCAACAACGACAACAACAACAACTAATATAATTCTTTAACTAAACATAAAATCTAAATTTCCTTTTCACCGCCCCCCCCCAACACACACACACACACACAGAGTGAATGCGTGTCTATAACTTCTATTAAAATAATTTTAACAAGGAACAAAATGATATTTATTTATATATTTTACTAAATTTGGCCCTCGAGCTTTAGTCTTTACTGACTTCTCAAATTAATTAAAAGGTAAAATATATCATTTCATATGTAACTGATACTTACCAAACACCCTAAGTATAAAATATCGAGCAGTTTAGAATACGGAGATGAACTAATTCCAAATATGAGAAATGAAATAAGTAATTCAGTATATATTAACTCTCAAAGGATATAACTATAAATATGCTACAACAACTAAACAAAGAATTGATAGCAAAATATGTGAAATGAGTCAAGTAATGTCGTATGTTCGTATACAATGGATACGAAATTTGCCAAGCCCACTTCGAATTTTCATAACAGCTGGAAAATTACATAAAAAATGGGAAGGAAACTCTATTATTAATTCATATATAGTTTTAAAACAAAAGGAACTGAATATTATGTTTTAAAAAATAATAAAGTTGGATCATAAATGAAGGTTATAATCTTATATTTTGTACGTCTCACTTTTGCAGCCAATTCAACAGCCACTCTTCGTGGCAATGATTCAAGCAATTTATTAGTCATCATGGGTGATGATGCTCCAACTTCGTTGTATTATTTCCCACAAATCGGTAGGGTTGGTAGGGTCGTCCTTTTCAGATGTTGTCCATAAATACTTCACTGGGTTCATATCAGGTGACCGGAGAAATTATTCCAAAAATGCTATTGCATTCTATTACTTTTTATCCTAATAATAATTTTATAAAGAATAAAAAATTCCTCGGAAATCGTGTGTGATATAGAAATTTTAAGGTAATTTCTGTAATCAACGTTAAAAAATCTATAGTAATCACATAATCTCGTTAAGAAAACAAAATCCTTGTTGACCAGTGAATTTTACCCACCTCATGCAGTTTTAGTATTTATCAGTTTTACATTAAGTGGTGACTTTGGTCTGTTCCGTTGTTACCTAATGCAAGTTGGGATGTATAGGTCTACTTATACACAGAGCGTTTGCTCATTATAATTATAATATTTCAAGTTTGCAGAACTCAGTAATTTGTATTGAGACTTAGACTAGTGCAAATACACCAGATGCACTATTCTATATCTGGTAATTTTCTGTCATAATTCTCAATTCAGCCTAGGCCTAACAACGTAAAGAAGTAAAAATAAGTTAGTCCCATAGAGTTAACAGGCTTAATCTTAGAAACACATGATTCATGAGCCACCTGTTCTCAGTTTCAATTTGTCCGAGTTGTCGATCAACTGTAGTAGTCATATATGTTAGGTTTATAAATTGGAAACTTGTTAATTTTATTACCTAAGATAGGTAGAATATAAATGGCACGTAGACCTAAAATGTATTTAGAAAAACAAGTACATGACTACGTGACTTCTGGCACGAAAACAGCCAGACAAGTCTAAACACGTTTATACGTGTAATGGGATGGATAAAGGTTCCATAAATGAGGAACAAGTATAACCGTCAGGTGATGCCCACCCCTCGTTTCGTCCAATCCTGTATTCACAAACAGTTTTAGTTTATAAATAGCATTCGATATATGATATATAATTAAATCAGTTAATCTTGTAAAATAGGCAAATAAGTTAGTAACTAGATAGATAGATAGATAGATAGAATAACCTTTATTAATAATAATAAATTTTTTTTTTTTCAATTTACAATGACATGAATAACTGTGAAGCTCGACTATTTATTTAATTTAATTTGGCCCTTAAGCTTTAGGCTTTACTGGGCTCTTATTAAAATAAGCAGCTAGTTGTTATAAATTAATAATAATAAACAAGTAAATAAGTATTATTAATAGTTAAAACATGTATTACAATATTAAACAATATTAATGGACAATATTAAACAATATTAGTGGACACTAATCCTAGATTTTTGTCAGTATGACATTATTAATCGAGACTTCAACTTGGTTTTAAACAAATTTACATTCACAATATTTTTTCTATCGGCATGCAAGTCATTCCATAATTTCAATCCAATGAAAATGGGTAGTTTTTGAGATGAAGACAATCTAAATTGAGGTATAACAAGCTCTGATCTATTTCTGGTCTGATACGAGTGAATTTCTTGATGAGTTACAAAATATCTATTTACCCATTGCAAATTAATGATTTTGTTCTTACACTTGTAAATAAAAATAAAATGTGCCAGTTTGGTTATATCGTTGAGCTTTAGTAGGTTTAGCTCTTTAAATAATGGACTAGAGTGATCAAGGAAATTAGCATCAGATAATAACCTTATTGCTCGTTTTTGGATGACAAAGATACCATTTAATGCGTTGTTAGCGGAGTTTCTCCAAACAAGGGTGCAGTATGTTACATAAAGAAGAACAAGAGTGTGATAAAGAGTCAATAAAACTTGTTTAGGGACTACATTTCTAAGGTTAAACATTATAGCAACGCTCATTGAAATCTTTTTCGCGATATAATTTACATGATCACTCCATTGCAAATTCTTATCTAGCATTACACCAAGAAATTTTGTTTCAGTACACTCCTTTATGGCGATTTCATTAACATTAAGTTCATCAAGATATACATTTCTTTTATTAGTAAACATCATGAAATTTGTTTTACTGGTATTTAGGAAGAGTTTATTGGTTGTCAACCATTTCATTACACTGATGAATTCTGAATGAAATATATTCTTAGCTGTATTTACTGATACAAAATGATATCTATTGGACAAATAACTTTTAAACCAATCACTGATTGCTCTTCTAAATCCGTAACAATATAATTTATTAAGTTGAATATTATGGTCTATTACATCAAACGCCTTACTCAAATCCATAAATATTGATATAATTATTTCTTTGTTCTCCTTAGCTATATTTATATTTTCCATAAGATTTAAAATAGCCATTTCCGTTGTTTTATTATTACAGAAGCCATATTGATTTGGAGATAATAAATTGTAGGACTCTAAATATCACTGCATTCTACTTTTTACAATTTTTTCAAAAACTTTTCAAAAACTAATATGAAACAGAAAGGAAATTATAAAAACTCTTAAAATAGTATATTTATAAAAGTTTCTAAGTTTTAGATTCAACGAAATACAGACGAAAAATTGTTTGTTGTAGCACACAATGAACAGCAAAAACTATCTGCTAATATATATATATATATATATATATATATATATATATATATATATATATATATATATATATATAAAGTGTGTAAATGAATAAAAACGCATTCATAAATGTATTACAGGAATTAAAAAATTGCTGGAGGTTGTTGTTGTTTAGCCAATCAGCCCACCCTGATCGAGCAAGCCGGCAGGCACGCAGGTAACCGATCGCCCTCTCCGAAGTGGACCAGAGGTTCAGCGCACTAGTGATGTTGTGTTGTGTTCGTTGTTGTGCCAGAGCGGTACAGTCTGTCATAATGTGTTCAATTGTTTGTGGTATGTCATGGCACAGGTGGCAGGTGTCGTCTGTGGAGTTATCTAGTCTGTGTTTATATGTCTGTAAGTTAGGGTGATGTCCACATCGGAATCGTACTAAGTTAACTCGATCCGATCTGCTCAGGCTGATCTCTGACCTGTTAATGGGTGGCGGCTTCGCACCTAGGACCGCATTCGGACTGAGTCGTGTCAGTGTTTTGTGGGTTAGGTGTGTGTGTATGTGTTTTCTTTACTGTGTGATGTCTGTGGGGCGTGGTATGGAATGGAGTATCTGGTTATAATGTGTCTCTGGTGTTACCTTAATGGTGCGAGGTGTCGGTGCATGATTGTACATGTAGTGACAAGGGTGTTGTGGGTTAGTTGTCGCTGCTACAATGAATTGTGTTCTCTTCATGTCTAAATGTTCCCTAACTTTTAGTATTTTTCTTTCTGTGTGCAGGTGTTCTATTGGTGTTGTGAGAGTGCATCCTGTAATGAAACGAAGTACGTTGTTTTGTATTGTCTGTAATGTGTTTATGTGTGTGTTTGAGATAGGTAATGGGTGCCCAGCATGGGCTAGCATAGTCCTTAACTGAGCGAATATATTGTTTGTATATGAGTGATTTTTTTCCTGCTGGTGTCCAAAGTTTGTGCCTGTTAGTACCCTAAACGTGTTAAGTCTTGACGTACGGGGTTCCAATAAACCTTAGCCCCCCCCCCATGGCCTAAACTATTAGAGGTATAGTAAAACTAAACATACCTTATAAAAGAGAATTTAATCCTGCATTTAATGGGAAACAATTAAAACTTGGTGTTCCCGCCATTGGCTACCAAGACAGCCCTGAATTCGCTTTGGGTAGCTTGCCAAAAGTGACGTGAATAGATCTTGATCGTTACGCAAATTTGCTAAAACAGTTTCAATGTGTTGCGTCAATGTATCCTTCGAAAATCAATTTGCTGCAGGTTCTTGAAACGAGAGACACACAACCTTGTCCTTTATAACTGATCGAATGTGTTCACAGACGTTCAGGTCAGGAGAATTTCCTGGCCATTCTTCATTTCCAAAGAAATCGATCTCATGGTTTCGCAACAACTGTTGAGTGGCTAATGCCTTAAAGCAGGGGGCCTTATCGTGCAGAAGTGTGACCTGATCGACATCCATAACATTGTTTGGGTTTCTTAGAAAAGGAATGACATGCTGGGATAGAATAATATCACGAAAATACTGTCCATCCCAACTCTGACCATTTGGCTTCAGTAACCACATGAGTTTCTTTGCAGTGAACAAAACAAACACACCAACACAGTCTGGACTTTTAATAATTCGCTATAATGTTCATTGTCATCGATTTCATCTGGTGTTATGGCCCACACTCGATCATTTTGGTAGTTAGGCCGACGTGTTACGTAAACAAAAAATTCATCGGAGACAGCTAAATGCATGAAATCATCCACATTCCAATCTTCAAGAGAATGGGCAAACCACATTCTGTCATCGATGTTAAGTTGAGTTTTTCTTGGCTTTGGAAGTTCATGCCAATGCTTTAAACCTTGCCTCTGACGGTACAGTCGAATGATCTCACCACTAACGATCTTTCCTCTCAACACTTCGATCTCTCTAGAAAGTTTAGTACAGCTGTTTTTCCGCTTACGAGTACCACTTTCAATGATGTCCTTTGTTTCCTGAGAGAGTGACAAATTTGGGCGCCCAGATTTGGTTGTATCCATTTCACATTCATCCAAAGTTTTATTCCAATTTCTTTTGAAGAAATTCTCACTTCTTCGCAACTTTTTGGCAACCCATGAACGTGTTATAAAAGTGGCTCCAGCATCACGAGCTTCCCGAAATGTTATTTCTCGTATGCGATCTATCACACGTTGCCTCTCCGAATCACCAATTAATTGAGAAGCCATTATATTATCACTTTATCAGCTAGAGTAATTTTAATACCGGCAATAAATAAAGAATTTTATATATTTTTATAATCAATAAAAACTATTTCGATATAAGTAAACATGTAAGCTGCAAATGGAGGGGGCTAAGGTTTTTTGGAACCCCTTACATTTGTTTTTAATGTCCTGAATGTGGTTTGCAAAAGATAATGATTCGTTGTATGTGACCCCAAGTATTTTAGTCCTGTGAGTGTGTGGAATGTTGGTGTTGTTTAGTGTAATCTGTGGAGTTATCTGGTGTTCTTTTGTGTTGCTTGTGGGCAAGATGATGGTTGATTTTTTGGGCGCTACTTTGAGTCTATTGTGTGTGAGCCACTCTTGTATCCTGTTTATGTATGTTTATAGGTTATTTGTAGCGGTGTCGATGTTGTTGTGGGTGGATGTTAGAGTGATGTCATCTGCGTAAGATGATAAGGTACTCTTGTTATCTATGGGTGTTGGAATGTCATGCATATATAAGTTGAACAGTGTTGGTGAGAGAACAGAGCCTTGAGGGACCCCGTTCGGAAAAAGCTTGTTTTTGGATGACTTGCCATTAATTGTGACATGTGAGTATCTTCCTGAAACATAGTTGCTCAGCCACTTTTTGGTGTTATTGTGCATGTTTGTGTTGAGTATTTTGTTTATGAGAGCGAAGCGTGGGATAGCATCAAATGCTTTACTAATGTCTAGTGTTGCTAATAGTGTACGTTGAGCTGGTCGTCTGGAGTTTATGCCATCCATGATGTGCTGCGTGAGGTTAGTGAGTAATGTCGTGGTTGAGTGGTGAGGTCTGAATCCATGTTGAGTAGGCGATATTGGTATGTGTGGATTGGTGATTTGTTAGATTAGTCTTTCTGTTACTTTGGAAGGTGTGCATAGTAAAGTAATGGGTCTATATGAAGCTGGTTCTGTTGGATTTTTGTTTGGTTTGAGTAGTGTAATAATTTTACCTTGTTTCCATATGTCAGGAATAATAGTGTTGGTATGAATATGTGCTGATATTTGTGAGAGCTAGTATTCCCTGTGGGCCCAAGTGTTTCAGGTGTATGCTAGATATGTTGTCTGGTCCAGTAGCCTTCGAATTGTTAATGTTTTTGATGATCTTTGTGGCCTGGTCTGTATTGAAGGGTGTAATGGTCGTGTGGAGCCTGTAGGTTTTCTTGTGTCTGACTGTTTGTCTGTCTGAGTGTTTCTGGTTGTTGTCTCTGTTTAAGTGACTTATCTTTGCGTAGTGATTAACTAGAATGTTAGCTTGTTGTGTGTATGTTAGGATATTATTTTGGCTGCGACAGATAGCCGCGTGTGAGGTGTGAATGCCGCTGTTAGAGTGGGTAATGCTGTTTATAGTCTTGTATAGCCTGGATGTATCTGTGGAGTTGTTTAGTGTTGTTATGAATTCCCTAAATGTTTGTTTGTTTTTCTTTGAGTTTGTTGTTTATTTCTGTGTTGAGCTGTCGTATCTGCTGTTTTATGGCTTCTGTGTGTGGTGTTTGTGTGTTATGTTTGAGGTTGTTACGTTGCCTTATGAGGTGGGCTATTTCTCTAGTGTAATTTGGGTTGTATTTCCAAATGTTACCCTCGGGTATGTATTTGTTTGCATTATTGACGATCTGATTAAATGTCTTGAGTCTTGTATTGATGTTTATGATGGGTGTGCTGTTTAATGTGGTGAATTGTTCCTCAGTCTGTATTTTGAACTGTTCCCAATCAGCTTTCTTGTAATTTCTGTAAGTGTGCCTAAGGCTGTTGGGGCAGAGTGTAGAACGTGTTGTAATGATGATGGGCAGGTGGTCTGATGACAGTTGTTTTTCTGTTCTCCAGTGTGTATGTGTTGCTAGTGAGGGGGAACAGAACGTTATGTCTTGGAGGAGTTTGAGTATCCTGCTTGATGTGATATGTGCGTATGTTCTGTATTGTTAAGAATGAAGAGGCTGTTTAGTTGTGTGGCTATGTTGGCGCCTCTGGTGTTGCTTTGGTTGTGCAGGTACCAACTAGTGTCTTTAGCGTTGAAGTCTCCTCCTAAGATGACATTAGTGAGAGAGGCCAAATTGTGTAACTGTGGATTGTAAATGGCTGGCACCTGAGGTGAACTATCTGGTGGGATGTAAGTGTTGATTAGTGTGGTGTTGTGTTTTGCGCCTGTATTAATGTTAACTGCCTGTATTTCTATCGTGTTGTCTGCTTGGATTGTGTTTGTAATGTTTTGGGTGGCATCAGTGTAGTTAATGCTTTAACGTATGTAAGTGATGAGTCCACCTCCTTGACCCCCAGTACGATCTTGACGGATCGCCGTGAAGTCAGGGATGGTGGGAGATTTGTGAGTGCGTTTTAGTTTTGTTTCTTGTATAAGTGCTATGTGAATGTTTTGTTTGTGTACGAATTGTACGAATTCCCTAAGCTGCATGATTTTGTTTGTGAGGCCATCTACGTTGTAGTGTAATATGTTAATATTATACTTCTGTATGTGTCTCATGGTCCTATTGTGTCTATGTCTTTGTGTATGGTGACATGTGTAAGTTGTAGTGGGGCCTGGATTGGTCTTAATGTCGCCGGAGAGTAAGAGTAGTCCGGGGAGCACGCAATTGCTCCCCGTAAATGAAAAAATAGCACGCTGAGAATAGGTCCGGCCCCGGAGGTACTTGGCATGGCGTACTTACTCATAATTAGACCGCAGATGTTTAGGCACTAAAAACCCTGAAAAAGGGCAGGGAAATAGCCAAAATAAACATTCAAAATAGGCAGTAAAAAAAAACTCAAAAGGCATTTATAAATCTGCTTTCAAAAAATGTTTAACCAAGAATAATACCTTTACATACGCATAATACTGTACATAGTACAACGCCTTTGGTGAACAGAACAGTAGGTAGTGCAAATATTAGTTACACATAGTAACAATGATTTCACTTCCAAAAATAAAGTTTAATATAGAAAACCATTATACACGTCGTGTGCGGACGGGATGCCGAATGCACTTTCGCCGAAAGTCAGGAAGACGAAGCCAAGACGCCGAAAGGACATGAAGCCAAATAGACATGAAGCCGAATGGACATGAAGCCGAATAGACATGAAGCCGAATGGACATGAAGTTGAATGGACATGAAGCCGAATGCACATAAATTAATATCAAAATACAGGGTGTACATAAAGTCAGGATCTATTTTTGTGAAATAATTATTTTTTTCTATTTTTCTTTTCAGAAACCCTTAGAATGAATACAGAAGAGCGTGTGGCAATAGTAATTTTGCGAATCGAGGGAAAGAAATACAATGACATCAGAGAGAAGTTTAGAAGGAGATTTCATAAGCCGGGGCCAATAGACAAGACAATACGAAAATTGGTGGACAAATTTAAACGAACGGGATCTGTAAATGATGAAGCAAGATCAGGACGACCGTGTATGTCAGATCTTACCGTGAATGCAGTACGCGGAATTATCACTGAGGAGCCACGTACGTCCGTTCGTGCTGCATCACACAGACTCGGCCTCCCGACGTCATCTGTGCACAAAATTCTGAAAGTTAATTTGCAGAAGAAAAGCTATCATTTGCAGGTTTTACATGATTTACATGAGGAAGATTTCCCTCGACGAAATGCTGTGTGTGCTGATCTCGTAGAACAAATCTGGAGTGATAATTTAATGGACAACATTCTCTTTAGTGATGAAGCCACTTTCCATACGTGTGGAAAAGTAAATCGCCATAACTGTCGAATTTGGGCAGATGAAAGACCGAATGATTTCGTCCAAAATTGGGAAAGAGACTCACCTAAAGTTAATGTCTGGATGGGTTTAACAAAATCTAAGGTTTATGGTCCTTTTTTCTTTGCTGAAGCTACAGTTACGGGGCTTATTTATCTGGACATGTTGCAGCAATTCCTTCAACCTCAGCTGATTGGGGATAGGATTGTTAGTACCGTCGTCTATCAACATGATGGTGCTCCTTGTCACTATGCCAAAATTGTTCAGGATTATCTAAATGGACGTTTTCCAAATCGCTGGATCGGACGAGGAAGCAACAGACCTTGGCCAGCGAGATCACCAGATTTAACCCCTTTAGATTTCTTTGCATGGGGCTTTATCAAATCGCACGTCTATCAGACGAAGATTACGAGTCTTGAAAACTTACGTACACGTATACGAACTGCTGCAGATAACATAACCCCGCAAATGCTCCAGAATGTGTTTAGAAATGCTGCGGAACGATTTGAGCTGTGCAGGGATACTGATGGGCGTCACGTCGAATCCTACTCTTAATTATTTAATAAATGTTGCCACTTTATCATTTTATGATTGAATTCCATATAATTTCCAAGTGCTTCACAAAAATAGATCCTGACTTTATGTACACCCTGTATATAATTGGAATATTTAAGAAATAAAACACTATCAAAGGATGATTTTTTAATTGTAAAACAATTATTTTAATAAATTAATATTAAAATATATAATTAGAATATTTAAGAAATAAAAAAAAATATCAAAGGATGATTTAAAAATTGTAAGCTAATGCTCTTAGGAAAGCCAATCCTTCTTCTTTATTATACGAACTGAAAATGGATTTTATTCTTTCGTTAATGGCGTCATACTTTTTGTTAGGCTTGGAAACGTCCATTCCTATAGACGCCTGTTCAATCAAAATTTCACTAAATGCCTGTTCGCTTCTAAGTTTTTGTAGCAGTTTAGGCATTGAAGGATGAGTTACCGCTACTCTTCTCTTGAAGGCTTGATGCCAACCTTCTAGTGAGTTATTTGTTCTCGGCAAATTATTTTGAACTCGAGTGTAAACTGACCATAATTCGACATCAAACATTGGTCGTCTTCGCGTACCTCGTTTATCCATATTTATATATATATATATATTATATATATTATATATATATATATATATATATATATATATTATGTCCATTCGAATTCATGTCAATTCGGCTTCATGTCCATTCGGCTTCATGTCCTTTCGGCTTCATGTCTATTCGGCTTCATGTCCTTTCGGCGTCTTGGCTTCGGCTTCCTGACTTTCGGCGAAAGTGCATTCGGCATCCCGTCCGGCTACCATACACGTATAAATAAAAATAATACATATTACAACGCCATTATAGTGAACAAAACAGTAGATATTGAAAATTTAAAAAAGTGGTTAATATAAAATAATACTACTGTATTATGAAAGGAGGAGATTGTAGACACCAATCGACCAGGGAAGTACTGCAGGGGGAATGTTAGGTACGAGACAGGGAGTGCTAGAACTCCCATTTCTCCTGGCACTGTCATCCTCAGCTGATCTGATTTTCTTTGTCTCATCTACCCTGTGAGTAGTCTAGCATGCTTTCAAACACACAGTTCTCCCTCTATTGCTCACTACACAATCTTTTCAAATTTATATTGAAACAAAGAAAAATGACATCATTGAGCCTTGGAGAGCTTGTCTTTGACTCTATCCTTCTTCTACGGAGGGGACATTTTTGCGGACGCTTGCCCTTAGTCCCCCTCCTTACATAAATAAAAAATGCACGCTCATTTTGTTATATATATGCTTTATATATATGTATGTTAGAGAATGACCGCTCCCCGGCAAGGGGGTTCTAAGCTCGTGCTCTTGAGTGCTCTTTGTGCTCGTTTGTACGTGCTTGTTCCTGGAGGTTTCACGTGCGCCCTCCCGGCCCTAGCACCCAAGGATGATGGGTTCGACCCTGCAGTCCTTGTCATCCTTGGTCTTTTCTACTTCGACTGTCCCCTCCACCCTTTCTTTTTCCTCTCTCTTTCCTCTCACTTTTTCTTTGTTTTTCCGCCGAGATATGCCCTTTTAAATAAAGGCGAATCGGTTCTTCCCGAACTTAAAAAAAAAAGAATGACCGCTCCTTTTTTTAAAGGGAATATGCCGTCGCATCCGGTACACGCGCAAATAGAGCCAAGCCCTAAAGACGTGAGTCCAGTGCGCATGTGCGAAATCCGAGGGTATAAAAGCTCGATTCAAACCACACCCGGTACGGGTCTATTAATTGATTTGGTAGTATGTGAGCAAAAATGTCGAGTGCAAATCAATTGCATGCAAGATGATCACTAATGCTCCAAGATGGGAGATGGGGTTATAAAACAAGGGGGGAAAGGGGGACTAGAAGCCCCAATGGGGAAAGGGGGTTAAACCTTTTGGGGGGAGAGGGGATTGGGTATCTACAGATCTACAGAAGCTAAGGCTAACAAAGACCCTAAGATCCACTCTAAGGTTAGCCTGAGAGAAAGAAGAAAGAAAGGGGTTAAAAGAAGAGAATATGGGGTTAAGTATGTAGCAAAACCTATCACTCGTGGGTTAAATTTCATTCAGAAAAAGAGAAAGAATGACACCATCATCATCCGCCGGCCACTGCCGACAAGTCGGAAAAATAGTCGAAGAGAATACTTCCAGCTGTCGCAGACAGGTCCTCCACTCCATAGGGAGGTAGAGGATGCAGCCCACTCTGACGGAAAGGGGTGAAAGATGAAAAGAAGTAAAATAAGAACGCATTACAAACCATGCAACATATTCTTAACTCAAAGAACAACACATTCTTAACTCAAAGTAACACATACCTTCAGCAGTTGCAGACCGGTCCTCCACTCCATAGGGAGGTAGAGGATGCAGCCCACTCTGCCGGAAAGGGGTGAAAAGAAGTAAAATAAGAACGCATTACAAACCTTGCAACACATTCTAAACTCAAACACTATCATACCATGCAAACTACAGACATGCAATGAAGAGAGTTACAGACATGCAGATAAGGAGAGAGAGAGAAAAAAAAACGAAAAAGTGGGTTAGTTTAAGCTACGAGCTACATCTAAGTTCGTGTTAGTCTAATTTTTTTCTGGCATACCACACGCTGGCATGTCACAAGCTGGCTTAGTCGTCAACAGACTCATCCCCGATCACCACCCCCAGAGCTCCTGTTACTAATTGTTTTATTATTATATTAAACAGCGTTAATATTTTTGAAATGCCTATCTAAACGGTTCTTAAACACATTAATGCTGGTAGAGTTCACGACTGACGCGGGAAGATTATTCTATTTACAATTACTTTAAACGTAAAGAAGTTTTTAGCGATATTAGTAATGAAACGCCTGCCACACAACTTAAATCCGTTATTACGAGTATTGCTATTATCGAAAGTGAACAGTTTGTCAAAATTTACGTTATCGATGTTATTAACGATTTTGAAAACTTCAATAAGCTCCCCCCTTAATCTTCTAGATTCGAGTGAGTGCAAGTCTAATTCTTTAATGCTATCTTCATAAGGTTTGTTGCGCAATGACGGAATTAGTTTCGTGGCACGACGCTGAACCCTTTCTAACCTATCAATATCCTCACGCAAATACCAAATACGGGCTCCAAAACTGAACGGCATATTCTAAATGAGGCCTGACTAGGGACTTGTAAACGGGCAATATAATATCCTTCGATTTAAATTCGAAATTACGCGCTATGAAGCCTAACATCCTATTAGCTTTAGCGCAAGACTCCAGGCACTGGTTCCTAACTTTTAAATCCTTTGATACGCGTACGCCTAAATCTACTTCTTCGTCAATGCTCGCTAGCTCTCTATCATCCATCGTGTACGTGTAATTATTGTTACGAGAACCTATATGCAAAACTTTACATTTGTCTACGTTAAATTGCATCTGCCACTTATCTGTCCACTCCATAATCCTATTTACATCGTCTTGGAGCCGATTTCTATCGTCCTCGTTAACAACCTTACCGCCTATTTTAGTATCGTCCGCGAATTTTGACACGTTACTAGTCAAACCTACATCTATGTGGTTAATGTAAATTACGAATAGCAATGGGCCTAACACTGAACCATATGGGACACCGCTACCTACATCCAACCACCCCGATTCACTACCATTAACAACGACCCTGTCTTTTAGCACGAAGCCATTCCTCCAACCAGTTAGCTACCTGACCGCGTATACCGTGCGATTTAACCTTCGCAATTAATCTTCTATGCGGAACTCTATCGAAAGCTTTTTTAAAATCTAAATAAATAACGTCAGCCGCTCTATGCCTATCTTATTCGAGCACTATTTCGTTATAAAATTCTAACAAATTAGTTAAACAAGGTCTATGGCGTCGAAACCCATGCTGACTACTATTAATCAAATCGCGACTTTCTAAGTGTTCGATGATACGATCCCTAACGACAGATTCAAAAAGTTTACCGACAATTGACGTTAAGCTAATGGGCCTATAATTTCGAGCTACTGTGCGGTCGCTTTTAAAAACGGGCGTGACGGTAGCTAATTTAAAGTCTTCAGGAATAATCCCCGTTTCCAGTGACTGATTAAAAATATTCGTTAAGGGGCCTACGACAACGTCTTTCAAATCTTTCAGATGTCTTGGATAAAACACGTCAGGGCCTGGAGCCTTGCTAGCTTTTAACCTATCGATATAATGCGCAATCTCAGCCTCGTAAACAGTTATTTCATCTAAAATAGTCTCGCTGCTAAATGGAAGGATATCGTCCACTTCGGGGACATTATTAACGTCTTCTGTGGTAAAAACTGTCGCAAAAATGTTATTAAAAATACCCGCCATCGCCTGAGCGTCTGAAGCCAAAGCGCCATTAACTTCCAAGAGAGGGCCTATATTATCTTTTATCGGCTTACGATTATTCACGTAATCGAAAAACTTTTTTGGGTTATGTTTACTATCCGCAGCTATAAGTATCTCTAAATTACGCTTAGCATTCCTAACTGATCTTTTAACCTGACGTCGAAGCCACATATATCGATTAGCGTTGGCTACCGTGACATTGCGCTTATTAAGTCTATACGCTCTGTTACGCTCGTTTATGAACTCGCCTATTTCCCTAGTCCACCACTTAGGCCTACCATGATTTCTAGCGCGCTTGGGCTTACGAGGAATAAACCCTTTCGATATTCAAGAAACTAGCTTTAAACGCCTCCCAATGCAAATTTCCGTCATTACCCATAAATAAGTCACCCCAGTCCACTACTGTCATCTTATCCGCAAAACTATCAAAATTGTCCCTACGAAAATCAGGGACTTGTATTACGTTGCGATCCTCAGTGTTTTCTATCAATAACTTAAACCTAAGAATTTGATGATCACTACATCCTAAACTCTCGCCTACTTCTAAACCTTCAACTATGTTTTCGCCTTTCGTCATCACCACGTCTAAAATATTATCACCGCGCGTTGGTTCGGTAACCATCTGTCATAAAAAATTATCTTCCATGAACTCAATCAATCTCAAACCCTCAACGTTACCAGTAAAAGTCTCGTAATTGACGTTAGGGAAGTTAAAGTCTCCGACAACTATACTATCCCGATTATTAATAAAGTTACTAAGAAGTGTGTAAAATCTAGTATCGGTATCGAGGGGTTGAACGGAGGTCTAAAGCAACAACAAAATTGAAACTAAGACTACGCGCCCTAACCACAACGCATATCATTGCTGCCGGAAAATCTATCTTAACCTCGATAGCCCTAAGGGAATTACGAATGTACAGCAAAACGCCGCCACCAATCCTATGTAACCTATCATTAGTAAAGAGTTTAAAACCCAAGATTTCAAGTTCCCCCAACAAGTCCCGAGTCACGTTATTTAACCACTTTTCAGTGATAGCAACTATATCGTAGTTACCGGAATAAATTATCGCCTTAAATTCGTTTAATTTATTTCTAATACTACGCGCGTTACAATAAAAGACTTTTAAATTATTTTTTACCAGAGGTCGGCGTTTTAAACTATTTTTTACGTCGGGCCCGCGTTCCCCGGACACAAAACGTTTAAAGAAGGCTTTGACCTATACAGCTTTCGAACGTTTTCGTCATTTAACCTACCTAGCCTTGCATTACCTATTTCATTAAAATGCACCCCAACTTTTATAAAAATCTAGGATCACTGAATTCTGACCACAGCTTTACGAATGGTACATTTTCCTCAGCACAAATCTCTTCTAATTTATTATTCAAAAATATCGTGTTAGACGTAATCCTAAGACCCAAACCGTACCTAGGGGTAATACCTAGAACTAAAGACCTATCTGACCTCGCCTTTATGGACCTAATTAACCCCCTATATCTCTCCAAAAGGTCAGGCACTCTCGTATCAGGCCTATACAAGTCGTCGCCTCCTACCATCGTCACCAACATCGAGTGACGGGAGGCAACGTCAATCCTATCCACTTCGTCTCTAACTCTGTCAACCCTGGCCCCTGGGAGACGGACCCTCCTCCTCTTGATTGGATGCCGTTCAACGAACTCTGTGTCCATATGGCGCACTAAAGTGTCCCCAATTAAAATAGTTTCCCCCTCATCCACGTCCCTTTCCAAATGTGCGAAAGGATTCGCAACCTCTATAGGTCGGGGGGGGGGGGAGATTCCTATCACCTAACGTACGCGGCCTAGCTCCACCCTTAACTTCTCTAAATCCCTCCCCATCGCCTAATCTCGGACCAACCTTAACCCCTTCCTCAACTCTATCCAACCTTCCCGATAAGCTACCTAAACTAAAATCTAGGTTACGCACCTCACCCTTCAAATTACTAACGTCTTCAACGTTAGTATTGGTTCGGCTTTCGTCAACCGTAGCTCTACTCCTGCCCTCATCAAGCGTTGTAAGTCTTTCCGTTACCTCACGTAGCCTGCGTTTTATGTCAACTATTTCCTCCCTTAATTCGCAAAAAAACAAACCGATCTCTCGGTAATTGCCATAGGACCGCCGTCATAATCCCTAAAATCCGTATACCACCGATTTACCCTACACCTAACACACGACGCTTTCTGCGACGGCATCGAGCAAGCTAAATTAGTTTATAACTGTCACAAGTTTAAGTTAAATTAAGCCGGCACGCGATGAAAACTTCTAAATCACTAAACCCACTTATATTCAAGTACTTAACACAATATAAACGCAAGTATATAAAATTCAGAACTTTCGAAAAGTAAATTTATTGGCAATATCCAAAAGCAGAAGCAATATCAGAGCGCTCAGGAAATGCGTCCGCTCATTACGGAGTCTGGCTGACAACTCCGTGAATGGGGGAGAGGGTAGTCTAACCTAACAAGGGAGGAGATGGGGTAACCTAACCTGGCAGACCAGGCCCACAAAAGTATATATATATATATATACATATATATATAAATTGTATGTGTATATATGTAGGTGTGTATGTATGTTTGCCTGTATGTGTGTATGCATAGAAAAAAGTAAAACAAAACTTCATTATTAAGATATTAATCTTTATGTGTATATGCATGAAGAGGGCCGGGACTAGACCCTCCAAAGAGGGAGTGGGTAACTTAACCTAACAAGGATAATAAAAAAACAAGAAGGAAAGAGAGAAGAAGATATTCTCGCTGGCATATCGTGGCGCATAATAGAGTCTTCATAAGGGTTCCTGAGGGTGCTTTAGCATCACAGCCATTTCGCATAGGAGCCAGCCAGTCGTATGGAGTAATCGGCTAATCGGCTTGAGTGTAAGCAGCCAGTCGCCTTAGTTTAGTGACTTATATATACATATATAAGCTACCTGGAGCGGCATGTATAGGTAAAAGTAAAACAAAACTTTATTAAGGCATTACTGGACATCGATCCCCTGAAGCTTCTTGACGCATAATACCAGCTTCCCTGACTCCTCGTTGGCAGTCTGCCATGCTAGCTCAATGACTGGTCATCAAAGCCATATTTTATATATATATATATATATATACACAGCGTGTCCCAAAGAAATGTATACCCACTTTGTTCGATAATACCAGCTATGAGGATAATAAATATATTACTTTTTATATGTTTTTTAATAAAGAATTTTCTCCTGAATCTAAATATGCAATTATTTTTATTAAAACTTGAAGAACAAAAAAGTTACAGATGTTTAAATTATAATTATTATTTTCGAGACTTCATGTGCGATATTTTCTAATATTTTAACCGACTGTTTTGAGATACTTATGTTTAGTGTTGATATTGAAGCATAAATGTTGTAATTATTAGTTAATTCAAAAAATTTACAAATTCCATGGTTAAATGACACTTTATCTAAGATGTTCGACGTCTTCCAGAACGTTGTTTTGTAAGTTTTGCACAGTGCCGTCGGTTTCAAACTTATCTCGTATACGTGCAAAAATATTAGAAAATATCGCACATGAAGTCTCGAAAATAATAATTATAATTTAAACATCTGTAACTTTTTTGTTTTTCAATTTTTAATAAAAATAATTACATATTTAGATTCAGGAGAAAATTCTTTATTAAAAAACATATAAAAAGTAATATATTTATTATCCTCATAGCTGGTATTATCGAACAAAGTGGGTATACATTTCTTTGGGACACGCTGTATATATATATATATATATATATATATATATATATATATATATATACTAGGAGCACTCAATATATTTTGCCCCACCCTTTTCTCTTAGCTAAATAATAAGCCATGCGGCTGAAATGTCTTTTGGGCCGTAAGTTTGAACTTTCTGCGCTTCACATAACTGGATATTTTCAGTTTGAACCTCCCCTCCTTGCATAAAACCGCTTTTAAACGCCCTTGTATTAGTACACACTTCCTTGTTTTATTGTTATTTACTTTACTTTATTACTTTCCTTTTATCATTGCTCTTTCTTCTCCTTACACTCGCTCCGCTGTACTTTATAAACACGGACAGACGGATAGCGGGGCCTCCATTATGATTTTGAACAACAAAAGAACCGGGACTAAATTACACACCAATATTACTATTAACTCACTTTTTATTTACGCCGAAACAATTTGAACAAACGGGGGAACACGAGTGCTGACATATCGTTAACATTTTATCGCTGAGAGAAGACACAATTTAATATTTTAAATTCACAATAACATTACTAATACGAAAAACCATCTAACTAGGGCACACCCCGCCCGAGGACTCAATTTGGGGCATTTCAGCCTCGGCACATTTCAGGTGTTGCCAATTAGTATTTTATATTTTTAATTTCAAACAAAACATTATTAATTTCTTATTTTCGTACAAACCATAATTAAATTTCTTATTAAGCATTATTATCTTTATTAAACAAAACATTATTAAATTCTTATAAACAAAACATAAATTTTTTATAAGACATTATCATCTTCTGTATTAAAAAAAACAATACACGACACCCGCATCACCACTTGAAAATAAGTTTTCACTTGGAAAACATTTATTTAATTTATTTTTTTTCACTATATTTATATATTTATTCAACAAATTTATTTATTTTTCAGTTTTTTTTCAACGTTAACAATTTCAAAATTTCAATTTCAATGACAAATTCCACACATTAGATATTTTGTATCATTTCATAAAAATCGAAAAAAAAATTCACATTTGCATACAATAATTTCACACTAATAATCAAATGTACAACCAGTAACAAAGCTGTTATGTGAAAAATAAGGATAATTTTCTTAAAACGGGTTACAACAAATTTCAAGATCACAATCTATTTCAGCGATTTCTCATCAAAGATTGCTTTACATTCGAAAAATATTCATATAGTTACATAGTTACTGTCAGGGTAACATAGAAAGAACAAGAACATGTTTCAAAAAAAATACTGACCAGAGCGCACATACTATTACACAAAACACAAAAGCAACTTTGGGCGATAACCGCACCCTTTCATTTATAATTTCATTAAATAATAATCAGTGTACATCAATTTCTGGACGTTGTTTAGGTAACATTCTGCTGTCTTTGTGTCTGTCGAAAGCTGACAACGGACTTCTTAAATTTTCAATCGCAGCTCTCCTGCTCACTTCGCTAGAATGCAAAGGGTTGCATCACCATGTAACAGATCAGCACGCTTGATGTTCCACTCTCTTCCAAAAAGTGACGAAATAGGAGTCGTCCAATTCAACGAGGATCAGGGGATGGAGATATCCTGAAAGAAGTGGCGGATTATCAGTGAGGCTATTGAGGCTGAAGCCTCAGGCTCCCATGCTTGAGGGGCCCACTAATCAACTAAGTTTCGATGATATAATTCAAGATTTCGCAAACTTCTTTGATTAAATATGACAGAGTACACAAACTGACAAATTCCGTTTTATTTTGTTTTATAGGCCCTAAAGTAAAGTTTATTTAATACTGTTTAGTTTTGGCAAACGGCAAAATAAACTCTGTTAAGGTTCTTTAAAGTTTGTTTCTCAATTAGCCTGAGCACCGTACATATAATTCGTGTAAATGTACTGTATACTATACATGTATTGTTAATAAAAAGATATAGAAAAGGACCCCAATATTCTTCATTATTCCGGGCCCCGAGGTGTCTTAATCTGCCTCTGCCTGAAAGTGGAACCACGCACCGGAATTGGACGGAATTTGCAATTCTAGAAGTCGACGAAGAAACTCGCCTCTCTCATCTCAACTTTTTCAGTGAACCCTGCTCCTCCTACGTCCAGCTGAAAGACTCCCTACATGGCATTAATCAAACGAACACTTAGCCGTAGTTGGTTTCACAACGAACCTACTCTATGCCTGTATGGACAGTAAAGCCTTAAACACTCGTTCAAAAGCTCGTGGTTTGCCTACCGAATAGTAAGACGCACATTAAGCCAAGCATCGAAACAGTGAGACCAAGACTGCCAGAAAATACCAGTAGACCAAATTCGATTGAAATTGTCCTGCACTGAAGTCGCTGCGCATTTGGTTTCGTTTCTCTCTCTCTCTCTCTCTCTCTCTCTCTCTCTCTCTCTCTCTCTCTCTCCTCATCTCGACGATGAGCGATCATCTTATTCGGGTCAACTAAACGCAATGGGTGGAATTCGGATTCAACTTAGTTGCTTCCAAATCGAGCCTCTCGAAATTTTGAAAACAAAAATCTAATAGTTTGTACTGCTACTGATTATCACTTTTCACATTTAATTTTAAAATTTTTCTCAACAAATCACTTCGAAACAATAACTATAATTTGCTCTGGCCAAATTTAAGGAAAAATATGACAAACTTTACAGAATTTCGTAAACTTCAATCACAGCCTAGCTACAAGTAAGGTTACTTATGGCAGTTACATCGAGGAAGAGCATTAAAAATATCATCAAACACAACCAAACAATACTGTACAGTATATGTTTATAAGTACGGCACTACGTAGTAACCGTTATTATAATTTAAAAAATACTGTTATTCAAACTACCTTCAGAAATCACATCGATACATTTAAATACAAAAGACAAAAATGAATACCAGAAACTTCACGTCATCAACTCACAATAACAATGATCCATCTTACACTTTGTGGGGAGTGGATAAAGATACCACAAAAACTTTATTGGCAATCTAAAAATGTTCCATTTCTGGTTAGCAATCAATCTAGAGTTCCAACTGCCTGAGTAAACCCAAATGAAGTTTAAAAAATAAGTTTCCAAAACATAATCCTTAAATAACAAAAATTTAAATATTACTACCGAAAATTAATTTAATACCTTAATTCCAACCTGCAACGCTAAATTTCACAGGAAGAAAACTCATAATTTACAAAATTACATCTGAGAGACAACTTTCTACTTCAACACGAAACCCAGCATGGTTTCTAAATCACAGGAATTCTAGTAATTTATCGTTTCCAAGTGAAACTAAATACAAATTTTTATCGTTATTATAAATAAAAAACATATTATGAATCAAAAGATACAGCGCTACCATACTATGTAATCAAAAAGGAAAATAAATCACTGTATTATGAAGCGAGTGTTCGCTTTTTTGCAAGCGAACCTCTATAAAAATATTTGTAACCGAATCAAACTGCATTACATCATGAAATAATTTTGTAATATTTTCTATGCAAACGCGCTAACATAAAAAAACATTTTTCACTATTTATACCCAGAATTAAAATTTTAAGTAAAAAACACTACTTATCACAATAAAATCTAATTTCAGATTAAAAAAAATTAATCAGCCTATCCATACACAATATCACCTGGAATTTTCATTAAAACTCATGAAAGAACGAAAAAAAAATAAATATAAAAAAGTCAGCCAACCTATAAAATAAAAATGAATGCATAAAAAAATTTAAAGAACCGAAATTAATTTATCAAAAGAATTTTCTAAGACAATTCCTCTATTCTAAATAAACAATTTTTTTATTTTTTTATAACAAATTTCGCTTACTTTACGTCTCACACACAATTTACACACGACAAGCAAAATAACTCAATTAGTCTGAATTGAACCAGAATAAATTAGTGTCTAACCATTATTTTTCGACTTTGAAACAAACCTTAAGATTACTCTTATCTACCTTAAAATTATACACATATGATGGTCATGTGTCGTCTTCATATCCTTAAACATAAACTCCATTACAAACTTACTTTAAATTTAACTTAACTTTCAGGTCGAAAAATAATCTTAAAAACTGCCCACTAGATACTGGAAAATTTTGTTACTTATTTAATCAATCTTTTACAATTCGTCAATATATATATATATATATATATACACCTAGAAATGCAAACGTCACATATACGCTCAAAACTTTAGACCTACCGAATCAAAATGCATGTCAATTTAATTACAACAAAATAATTTAATTTCATATATGTAAGTGGAAATTTATTTACAAGTTATTATTATTATCGCAATTATTATTAATGCCGAAAACGTAAACACAATTTTTTAAATACAAAATAGGTAGGTTGTATAAAGAATAATAAAAATTGAAGAAAAAAATGCGCCATCGGACGCGATTTCTAAATAAGTCTCTCTCCACGATGAAGAAAACGAGATAACAAAGGCCGCTATGAGAAGAGAAAAAAAACGACTCAAGAATTTTGACTCTAAAAAGACGGTGAGAACAGAAGCTTTGACTCCGTTAAGATTTTGAAAATGATGCGCGCCATCTTGAAATACAGATTAAACGAATTTTTAAGGAATGGGGCACACCCCTAGGGTGTTTACTGCTTGCAACTGAGGTACACAATCAATTTTACTGTTTAATTTATCGAAAAATAATATCCACTAATTTTATAAATACTATAAAACGGGCAGCAATCTAATTTGGCCGAAATAAGTTCGTACGGAGGACGTGGAAATGCCCTTATTTTAATTTAATAGGGCCACCGCTGGTACCAAAAATGTAGTGTACACTTCCTCGTTTTATTGTTATTTATTTTACTTTATTTCTTTCCCTTTATCATTGCTCTTTCTTCTCTTTACACTCGCTCCGCTGTACTTTATAAACACGGGCAGACGGATAGCGGATTTTTAACAACAAAAGCAACAAAAGAACGGGGATAAGTTACACCATTACCACTATTTACTTTTTTTATTTACGCCGAAACAACTTGAACAAACGGGGGAACACGAGTGCTGACCGATCATTAACATTTTATCGCGGAGAGACAATTTAATATTTTAAATTCACAATAACATACTAATACAAAAAAAACACCTAAGTAGGGCACACCCCGTCCGAGGAATCAATTTGGGGCATTTCAGCCTCGGTACATTTCAGGTGTTGCCAATTAGTATTTTATATTTTTAATTTCAAACAAAACATTATTAATTTCTTATTTTCGTACAAACCATAATTAAATTTCGTATTAAACATTATTATCTTCTTTATTAAGCAAAACATTATTAAATTCTTATAAACAAAACATTAATATCTTATTAGACATCATTATCTTCTTTATTAAAAAAAAAACCAATACACGACATACTGCTTGTATTTTCTCATGCATGTGGCCGCAGAAACGATTTTACAAATTTTTGAAATTATACGACTCATGTGACCCTGCAAGTATGATAACTTAGTGTTCAACAGATAAAAAAGCGGTTCCCTTTTGTAGTCACCCGTTGTAATATGTGAAGTTTTATATATATATACAGGGTGTACATAAAGTCAGGATCTATTTTTGTGAAGCACTTGGAAATTATATGGAATTCAATCATAAAATGATAAAGTGGTAACATTTATTAAATAATTAAGAGTAGGATTCGACGTGACGCCCATCAGTATCCCTGCACAGCTCAAATCGTTCCGCAGCATTTCTAAACACATTCTGGAGCATTTGCGGGGTTATGTTATCTGCAGCAGTTCGTACGTGTACGTAAGTTTTCAAGACTCGTAATCTTCGTCGGATAGACGTGCGATTTGATAAAGCCCCATGCAAAGAAACCTAAAGGGGTTAAATCTGGTGATCTCGCTGGCCAAGGTCTGTTGCTTCCGCGTCCGATCCAGCGATTTGGAAAACGTCCATTTAGATAATCCTGAACAATTTTGGCATAGTGACAAGGAGCACCATCATGTTGATAGACGACGGGGATAGGATTGTTAGTACCGTCGTCTATCAACATGATGGTGCTCCTTGTCACTATGCCAAAATTGTTCAGGATTATCTAAATGGACGTTTTCCAAATCGCTGGATCGGACGCGGAAGCAACAGACCTTGGCCAGCGAGATCACCAGATTTAACCCCTTTAGGTTTCTTTGCATGGGGCTTTATCAAATCGCACGTCTATCAGACGAAGATTACGAGTCTTGAAAACTTACGTACACGTATACGAACTGCTGCAGATAACATAACTCCGCAAATGCTGCAGAATGTGTTTAGAAATGCTGCGGAACGATTTGAGCTGTGCAGAGATACTGATGGGCGTCACGTCGAATCCTACTCTTAATTATTTAATAAATGTTACCACTTTATCATCTTATGATTGAATCCCATATAATTTCCAAGTGCTTCACAAAAATAGATCCTGACTTTATGTACACCCTGTATATAATTGTAACGAAAAATATCTTCAGCAATTAATTATCTTAAATTGTACCAAATATGTACCATGCGCAGTATAGCTTTCAGTATTATTATGTGTAAATTTAAAAAATGTACCATCTAATATTAATTTGTGTAACGCTTAAGGACGAGTATTATGTTCTGTAACTAATTTAAAATGTAATGGCTGTTAAAACTGATATCCGGTCCACCACTAATTTTATATATATATATATACATATATATATATATATATATATATATATATATATACAATTATACATATATATATAATATATATATATATATAATTAGTGGTGGACCGGATGTCAGTTTTTCCACATCTGCGGATGCGGATCTTTAACTTCAATATCCACGGATGCGGATGCGGATATTTAGTTAATCTATCAATATAATATAGAATTATGAATATATGACATAATTTTTCAAATTTCGTTATATTACTATTATGGCAGGCAATGCATAAGAATTAAAATTAATATTAATGTTTTCATTATGATAAAAATAATAACTTTCTGAAGAGTTTCAGCCACAGAAAATGCAATGAAACAAGTTTCATTAAATTTTCTGTTACCAGGTATTTATATTTTGAGGTTTATATATTTGTTTGTTCATTAATAATTAATACTTTACATGAAATGTGCATGACTGGGTCTTTAAGCTACTTTATAAGCTAATCTAATTGTAAATTGCATAATTTATTAGAGGTAATATCCGCATAACATCCGCAGTCAGAAGTGCGGATGCGGATGTTAAAAGTGATGCGGATGCGGATATCCGGTCCACCACTAATATATATATATATATAAAATTAGGGTGGTCCAAAATTATACAGTAAATTTTAAAAGTATCTGAATCTCAAGACTTACCCTCGGAAATTGTTACCTATATTAAAAAAACGTTACTGACCAAAACTTATCAAAATTAATAAATATTTAGTGGTGCCACACTCGACTTTAAATTTCTTAATTTTCTTGTTTCAAAATTTTTTTAATTCATATTCAAAAATTTCTTTACTTTATCGCAGTCCCCCTCCATATTCAACTATAATGGAGTATTAAACACTCAGAGGTGGGGGTCTCATGGGTACCCATCTCCCACTCATTGTTGCTGCGTTCGCAGTTCCTGCTTCAAGTTTGATTTTTTTATATTAGGAAACTGCAGGCAATGTTGCTCCACTACTTGCAGGAGAAACTGCTTTTGACTTTCATTCTTAGTTAGATGTGCATTGAAATTTTTTATTAATGCTATTCCTCTTTCGGAGTTATCATTTGTTACCATCAGTGACTTGACATACTCAAGGGCCATTTGATAATCTTGTCTGTTTTTCCAGTTTGTTGGATCATCCTCAAGAAAGGCTACTGGGAGTCCGAGCTTAGTTAAAAATAGTCGAGACGAGCTAGTAACAAAACTGGCTACTGTCTTGTTTTGAATATCGTTGGCAGAAAGATTCAAATTTATTCTTTTGGGTGGATGTTTAGATCCCCTTATGTCGAGTGCCTTTACCATGTCTCTTAACATCAATGGAAATATCTTCGTCAAAGAATGAAATTGAAATAAGAAATTCATTTAGGTACCAAAGATGGCGAGAAAGTGCTTGAGATGCTGTAGAAGCAATGCTTTTGTATTCGTATACTAGCAGCAGTTTTAGTAGCGAAAGATCATTGGCAGGGGCAGAAGCAGCGATAGGTGCAGAAAACCATGCAGGAACATAGTGTCTAATGGCAAATTGTGCAAAACGTTTTTTTCCACTTTGTTCCTTTAGAGTCATTTTAAACTGTGAGCAGAAAAGATTAATTTTTATTGCATAAATTATGCGAGACATCCACCTGGCACGATGCAAAGCACCTGGCTTTAGAAATTTGACTCCACGTGGTGGTACATCTCCTAGATAGATGATTGTATGTTCCAGGACCTCTCTGTAATCATCTCGGATTTGTGTGGAGGTTAGATGTTTCTTACAAATAACAAGCAGTTCATCACGTCCTGGAGTATCAGGAAAGGTTTCAAAATTTCCTTTATTGATGGAGTTCCAGGCAGACTTAAAGCGTTTGAATATCGGAATATCAGGTCCGCTACTGGCGGAACAAAGACACACCTCAAAAACATTGGATGCAATAAGTTCAATTATATGGTGCCGGCATGCAATATTTAGTAAGTCTTCTTCAACCTTTTGTTCTATTTGTGCAGTAGCTCCCTTTTTAGGACCCGTGTTCGTGGCAGTTGTGTCAAAGCACATACCTTTAATGCGATCAATTAAGTTCCAGTCCTTTAAACATTCGACAACAGCTGTTGCAATGTCTACTCCTGTGCCAGACTCGAGTTTGGGTACTGCAAGCAACTTTGATTTGCCTCCTCCTGACACCAACACTGCTAATCCTTCAACTTTTTCATTTCCAGTTAAATCGATTAGCATTTTTCCATCCCAATGCACCATAAAAGAACATTCAGGATTAAAGGATTCTTGTGAAACACCCTGTATATATTCGTATAATTTTCGAGGAAATCTAACACAATTTTAAAATTTGAATACATATGTCCAATATTTTTCAATAACTTAGTAACAACGATAAAAATCAATTCTAATTCTAAAATATTTTACATATTCTCAAAAAAAAAGTAATTTTTTCTCCCGATGATAAGTTGTTACATACAAACAGGGATAACCTCAAGAATGTTGAACAAGTTCTTTTATATCCCATAAACCTGTGGTGAATATCTGAGAACGATATAACGAAGTGAACGCAAAAAAAAATCGAATTTAAATTTATAGCGAAGTAAAATTTTTTACCAAAACGGCTACTTCAATTTCAATGAAATTTGGCCAGAATGTGTTTTCATATTCGTAAACATACAGCGGGTGCCAAAATTACGTTTCTACTTTGAATTTTAGTAACAGCTGGAAAATAAAGTGGAAAAGTGCGGTGGAACTTTATTAATTCCTAATTTAATTACAAAAGGAAATTAATGTAATTAAAAAATTGAGTTCCAACCACATTAAAAATTAAAACTACTAAATTACGGTGCAGTTATTTCTTTGATATCATATGAAATTATTACACTTTCAATGGAGTAAATAAAATTTTATTTCTAAGTAAAACAGGAAACTGATTGATGCGCAAATATCAACCACTCATAATAATTTTCAATCATATCAGGTAAAGTAAGTATAAAATTCAAAGTGTACTTATAAAGCAGTTTTTTCAATAATATACACTACCTTTGAATGTCATACTTATTTTTACCTGACTACCGAAACTGAGTGGTTGGATACATTAGTCAATTTCCTTTTTCTTTAAAAATTAAATATATTTTACTTCAATAATCCATATATATATACAGTATATATATATATATATATATATATATATATATATATATATATACTGTATATATAAAATAACTACACCGTAATTTGGTGTCAGATGAAATGCCACCTAAATATTATAAAAATTTCCTTTCAATTTTTAGAGTGCATAATGAAGGCTATAATCACACATTTTGCATTTCTCTCTTTTGCAGCTAATGAAGCAGCTACCACTCGTGGTATTCATTCATTCAATTTACTGATGACATTTTGAGTGATGTTTCAGTTTTGTTGCATCACTTCACGCAGATCAGTTGGGTTGTTAAGATGTATTTCTTCTTCATTTCATGAAACTTATATCAAAGGAATTATGAGTGTGTGTGTGTGTGTGTGTGTGTGTCACAGCTACAAGCTACAGTCACAAAAGTAGTCGGAAAGAAACATTAAAACAAGAAAAAACTTTTAAGGAATAAAAACTTGAAATATAAACACACTGTAAAAGAAAAAGCGACAAACTAAAATCATCGTTGTGAGAAATGTGAAATTTATTTCATTGTGCTAACTAGGCTAAGTAACTATGCAAATTGATATAAATAACACACACACACACACACACACACACACACACACACACACACACACACACAGGGTGTCCCGTAAGTCTGGAACCATAGGGAAAAATGATAAAAATGGCAATAAAAACACCGAAGAGACTTTTGGGGACTGTTTGTGAAATAAGCGAGGATGGTAGCGGCTGTGTCATCGTCGGTGGATGTCATCGGAGGTCCACTACGTGGTTTATTTCCTATGGATCCCGTTTCCCTGAGCTTTGCTACAGGTTTGCCGACACAGCTGTGTGTGTTATCGGCGCGCGCTCCGGATGCAATCTGTTAAATTCCTCAGCGACCTCCCTCTGACTCCGATTTCCTACGAGCAGAATTACCTGGATGCGTTCTTCCTTACTGAAAGACATCATAGGCACTTGCATAAACGGAAAAACATGAATCACTTATTTTGCCCTATGGTTCCAGACTTACGGGACACCATGTATATATATATATATATATATATAGTTCAAACATGAGAAAATTGCGATATTTTGAAGTTTTAGCTTTTTCAAGCTGAGACAGGAAAAACGTTAAGAATCAATTTTTGGTAATTGTTATTTCGTATGCTGGAAATAAATGCCATGAGAAGTGACAACTGCAGTATAATATTCAAAATAGTGACTGAATTCACTCTCTAAGGGCTCACTGCGGTTCTAACTCTTTCGTGTTCGGTGGCACAAAAACTATACCATCATCTTCAAGTGTATTGAAGCATGGTAGTATAATGTTTATACCACCTGTTTGTGAAGTTGTTTCTATGTAGCATGGTGGTTTACACTCTGACCCACATTGCAGCAACACTGCTAGTAGTTCTTTGTCCTACTTCAGATGTCATAGGCCGTAGACATTTTTTTGCGCGTGCTTTCAATGTGGTTGGTGTAGAGTGGTAGTGTATTTATTTGTCGTCCAGATTGGTCTATATTTCCGTTCCTATGCCATTTTGAGGTGAGAATTACTTTCTTTTTTTGTTATAGATACTTTATAAGGTAGCTGCAGGTAAATTTAATTCAATGAATAAGAAATGGACCCGTATTTGCAGGAGTACAAAATATGTACCACGATGCACCATGTGACTGAGTGCCGCCATAATCTAGAAATATTCTTCTCAAAATTCTTACTCAGTATTGTGAATTTATATATACTAAATCAGTTGGGTACCGTATATAACTATAAGTATTTGAAGAGAATTATTTTAAAATATTTTTCCTTTTTATATTGTAGATTCTACCAATATCATGAATCGACTTACGAGGAAGAAGTTGAACGATGATGAAATTAGAGCCATTCCGTTGTATCCGTTGCTCATGAGGCGTGGACAGTATGATTAGCTACAAGTGATACTATATTAGCCATGATGAAGCGGAAAGACGAAAGATCTGTGCATTTGCTTGCTCTCAAACTTCCACAATCCAGAAAACGTTGTGGAAGTTACAAGAGAGGAGGATGGAACACAAAGTAAGGTACCATGCCCAACAGCATTGGAAGATTATAATTAAAATATTTATTGTGTGGACAAATTCGACCAGATAAAAGGAACGTATGAAATTGACAGATATGTAAGTGGTGGCATCGCATCTCCTGTTTTTCTGTAGATGCCAGTGTGGTAAATGCATTCATTCTACTTAGAGACATGGGTCTACCAAAAATAACCCTAAAAGATTTCAGCAGGGATATCTCACGAGCACTGGTGAGTCCTGCCCTTTTCTCTTCAAAAAAAGAGTGGTCCAATTAGGGGGAAATCAATCAGTTCACCTGTAGAAATAAAACGCAAGAGTCCACATGTTCGAAAAACAGTGTGCCTGGTGAGTTCAGCGCATCAGCCGGAACGGTCGAAACGAAGATGTGTTAAATGCAGCACAAAAAGAACAGGTTCACACAGACTGGATGGGTTCAGTGTATAAGGTCCCTCTGTGTCTTGGGAAAAATAAAAACGTGTTTCCAGGACTATCATGCAGCATGAAGCATGGTGGTACTAATACCCACGACCTTCTTGACGCCAATATGTGTGGTAACACATGGAAATTTTGTTCATGAGTATGTTGAATGTGTTTATTCATGGCAAAAAAAAATTGTATTTTCTTAAAAATTTTCACTGAAAATAAAAACACGTACAGCAAGGGTATTTTTTCCTACTGAAATTCCTGCATACGAAAGTGTTAAAATACTGTAGGTTATGAAGCCATATGAAGCTGTGATATTTATTTTAAATACATATATGCATAGATAGCCCTCCGGTGTGAAAGACACTTTCCTATAATTCAAATTTTGAATTTCAGGCTAAAACGTTTAAATTAATACCAAGTTGAATAAATAAATAAATAAATTATGCGTACTCGGATCTAGAAGTTTGTAAGGCATGACCTAATTTTATTAGGTCGGCTAATCAATACAAATAAGAGCGAAATGGATGATGTCTGTCTGTCTGTCTGTCTGTCTGTCCCGAACTTTCTCAGCTCCCGCTGGATGGATCCCGTTCAAACTTGGCAGGCTTACTGTACTTGACCCTGAGCGTAACAAAGGGAAGGATTGGGAAGCAGCTGTCCCGAAACAACTCGATGTATAGTTGTTTTAGGTTTTTCGTTTAAGGATTTGCTTTATGTTGTTATTTTGATGTTAACTTGATTTTATTATGTTATATAACCGAAATAGCCGGTGAAATGACTGAACGTTGAACAATACGACTTCACGATACGATTATTTGAACGACAAATGACGCGTCCTTTGCTTGCATATGGCAGATCATCTTTTCATCTTGCGCCTAGCTATAGGATGCACCTCATTAAATTTTTGAGCGCTTAATATTTTCGTATTTTTTCCATACTTTGCAGTCTTCATATTATCATACATGACTTTGTAGTATTGAAGTTTTTTACCGTTGAGGGATTTATCGTGCATCGTACAGCTAAAATAGCTTATATTTTCTATTTTTCTGGAATGCTTTTAGTCCATTCATATATATATATATATATATATATATATATATATATATATATATATATATATATATATTTTATAGGATAAAGAGAAGAGAAGATGAAGTGATCTCAGAAGAACAGGCAGGTTTCAGAGCAGGTAGAGGCACAATTGACTTTCTCGCGGATTATTGAGAAGCTGTGGGAAAAAGGAAGAGATGTGTTCTGTGTGTTTATTGATTTTAAGCAGGCTTTCGATTCGGTATGGAGAAAAGGTATGATGAAAGTGCTGGAATGTTCGGGAATAGAACAAAGCATAATTGACACAATCAACAGTTTATACGAACACACAACAGCAAGAGTAAGGAAAGACCAGATCTTAACGGAGCGATTCAGAACAACGGGCGGAGTGATACAAGGGTACCCGATGTCCCCCCACCTCTTCAACATGTTTATAGAATGGGTGATGGCGATGACACTGGAAAATTGCCATACAGGTGTTAAGATCGGTGGGGTGGAAATAAACTTGAGATATGCGGATGATATAGTTCTACTAGCAGAATCGAAAGAAGATCTCCAGAGAATGGTCTCATTGACAGAAGAACAATGTGCCAAATACAAGCTAGTGGTTAACAGAGAGAAGACAAAATGTATGAAGATTGGACGCCTGAGAAAAGTTTTAGACATACGGCTGGGCGGAGAAAAAATAGAACAGTTGGATGAGTTTAAGTACTTGGGAGTACACTTTACTACATACGGAGGCAAAGAGAGGACAGTTCAAGAGAGAATATCATTGGGACGAAGATCATTTGAAAGACTAAACAAAATTAGGAAAGACAGGAACGTCTCATTAAGTCTGAAAATCAGACTATTAAGAGCAATAGTCATTCCTATGGTATTATATGGTGCAGAGTGTTGGACGCTGAAGAAGATAGAGGAAAAGAAACTGCTGGCATTTGAAATGAGATGTTTAAGAAGGATATGTAATGTGCGGTGGGAGGATAGGGTAACCAACGAAAGAATGAGAGAAATGAATAATGTCAGAGACTCGATATTGGACCGGGTAAGAGATGCACAGAGGAGGTGGTTTGGGCATGTACAAAGGATGGACCGGGAGAGATGGCCGAAGATAGTGCTGCATGGACGAGTTGAGGGCACCCGACCGAGGGGACGGCAGAGAGAAACGTGACTTAGACGTTTCCGCAGAGCAAACGAGGAGCGGACCGTGCAGCAGCTGACTCACATGGCGTCGGACAGAGGGACGTGGAGAGGATGGAGACATCGAATGTGGGACCCAACCCGGAGAATTCCGGACGGGACTTAAGTCAAGTAAGTCATATATTATTTTTATTATTATTATTATTAAATACCATCCGGCTGACGTCCGGTCGGGTCCCCTCTATTACGTCGATATTCATTCCACTTCTCTATCTCTCGCTGATCTCAACAAGTCTCTCCATTGAGTTTCTCCATTTTGTTTTTTATTGAATTGATCCACGTTGTCTTCGGGGATCCTCTTGGTCTTGCTTCGTTCATCCTTCCAGACATCATCTTCTTTGGCAATCTTTCCTCTCTCATGCGCTCTACATGACCTAACCACCTAAGTTGCTTGTTATTCACTCTGTCTGTGAGTATTATTTCCATCCCAGCTCGTTCTCTCAGCTAAGCATTTGTTATCCTGTCCTTCCATCCTCTTTTGCATAATCGTCTCAAGCAATACATTTCAAAACTCTCTAGTTTTCTCTTTTCCTACAACTTTAGCACACAACTTTCTGCTCCATATAGAATCGTTGGTAGGACTATTGCTTTGTATAATCTTGTCTTAAGTTCTAATGACACAGTATTTTCATTCCAGATGTTTTTCAACTTGTTCACTGATGTGTCCCATCCTTATCCTCTCTTGCACTGTCCTAAACGTTCTGCTGAACCAAAGTCCACGGTACTTGAATTCTGTCACTTGTTCGATGTCCCTCTGTCTAATTAATTACCACGTTTCCTTCTGTTCTACCAATCTTCATTACCTTTGTTTTATTTGTATTGATGTGTAATTTATATTTACTACAAGTTTCTTCTACCAACTCCAGTAGTCTCCTCATATCTTCTTCTGTTTCTCCAATCAGTACAATATCATCCATGTATCTGAAGTGGTAATCTTTTCTCCCCCAAATCCTAACTTCTCCACCGAAATCGTTCAATGATGGCACGGTTACGGTATCTTCTCCAGACAAAGCTGAACTATTCGCTCAAACTTTCGCTTACAATTCAACCCTGCACGATTCCGGTGCTGTTTCTTCATCTCCTTCCCCCTCTGACTTTATTATGTCTCAAATCAGAATCTCTTCTAAAGATGTTTTTTTCTGCCCTGTCTGGGCTCAACTCTAGGAATCCGTATGGTACTGATGGTGTTCCTCCTGTTATTCTTAAGAACTATGCTTCTATGCTGATACCCTGCCCAGGCAAACTCTTTCGTCTTTGTCTCTCATCTGGTACTTTTCCTTCCTGCTCGAAGTTCGCTTTCATTCAGCCTGTCCCAAAGAAGAGTGACCGCTCTCAACCCTCCAACTATCGTCGTAGAAAGGCTAGAAATCAAAGCAATTAGCTTTGATTTCTAGCCTTTCTAAAGCTTTGGAATCTATCCTTAATAGGAAGATTCTTGAACACCTTTCTTCTCACAATCTTCTTTCAGATCGTCAGTACGGATTCCGCAAAGGACGCTCTATTGGCGATCTTCTTGTATTTCTCTCTGACTCTTGATCATCCTTGTTTCGGGATTTCGGTGACACTTTTGCTATTGCGCTAGATATATCGGAAGCTTTTGATAGAGTCTGTCACAAATCTTCAATTTTGAAACTACCCTCCTTCGGTTTCTATCCTTCTATCTGTGCCTTCATCTTTAATTTCCTTTCTGGTCGATCTATAGCTGCGGTTGTAGATGGCTACTGTTTTTCTCCTAAAGCTATTAACAGTGGTGTTCATCAGGGTTCTGTCCTGTCATTCACTCTATTCCTTTTATTTATTAATGATCTTTTTAATTCGCACTTCTTGTCCTATTCACTCCTATGCTGATGAATTCATTCTTCACTTCTCCACCCGATTCCCAACGCATCCCTCTCAACATTCACTCCATGATTCGCGTAGGACGGCTATGAGACACCTGACCTCTGATCTTTCTGCTGTATTTGATTGGGGCAGAGAAAACCTTTTGGCTTTCAATGCCTCAAAAACTCAGTTCCTCCATCTGTCTACTCATCACAATCTTCCACACGACTATCCCCTTACTTTCAACAACACACAACTCAATCGTACCTCTTCTCTTAACATTCTTGGCGTTTCCTTTTTTCATGATCTTTCCTGGAAAGATTACATATACTCTCTTTCCAAAACAGTTTCTAAGAGATTAAGTGTGTTGTACAGCCTCCGCAATTTTTTTACCCACACTCAGTTGCTTTTCTCTGTACAGGGGGCTTATTTGCCCCTGTATGGAGTATGCTTCTCATGTGTAGGGTAGCTGAACCCACACAGCCGTATTTGACAGGGGGGAATCACAGATTTTTCGTCTCATCAATTCCCTGCCTCTTACTGATTGTCTTCAATCTCTCTCTCTTCGCCGCACTGTTGCTGCACTCTCTCTTTACTCTCATTATTATAACGGACATTGCTCTTCTGAATTCTCTAACTGCATACCTGCCCTTTAAGGAGAACACGCAGTACCAGACTTTCTACACTTTCTCGTTCCTTTTCTGTCCAACTATCTAACTATGTAACTGGTCAACTCTGAAACAATCTTCCTCAATCCATCTTTCCTCCCGTCTATGATCTCGAAAACTCCGGACATTGATTTTGGCTTTCTTCTTCTAATGGGGGTGGCGCTTTTGCTGGCATTTGCCCTTGGCCCCTCCTTCCTGCATAACCCCTCCCCCTAAAAACCCCACTGAACAGTATATCAATCTTTTGGAATACTCTCTCGGTCCTAACAGTTGACAATGGGAATCTTATTATCAAAGTTATGGAATCTATTTGGAAATGAAGGTAAGTTAAAATTTTTTATGGGATTTATATCCTGCCAATAACTTATGATTCTCAGTAGCTATAATCATTAGCGTTTCTACTTGTTTGATCTATTAATTGTTCACACAGGTTGCAAGACTATGAATGGAGAGTAATTTTAATCGCTAATAAGCTTGGCTGGTAAAAAGATTGAATGTGGGCTGAACAAACTGTCTCAATTTTAATCTACTGTCGGGAAATAAATTTGTATTGGGTTGAGTATTATTTTATAACTGATGTAGCTTTAATGTATTTGTGCCATGTGTCGTTGTATGTGGGATGTTTTATGTGATGTAAAATGCTGCATGTAATTTGTTTTAGTCCTTCCGATCAGCTAATGTATGTTTTGAAAAATTACAGATTCTGATGATGAACTGAGTTAATCTCGAAACGTAAAGTTATGGTTAATAAATCAAACGAAGTTTGGAATATTAAATATTTTAGATTCATTTCGCATTAAACATATTAACGTTTTCTGTTTGGGTTCGTATAACCCTTTCACGCCTCATGGGATAATATATCCCATGAAAATATAATTTTTTACAAGTGGGTCTCTCAGAGCCCAGATTACCATTATACTCTCCCGTTTTCAGTAAGTATTGGTCCTGCTAAAGCTGCCAGATGTATGACAATTCATCATTGACTCTTTCTTCAAGTTTCTTGGCGGCAAGTTGCCATTATTTGTCAACAAACAGACGTGTGTGAAGGTGCAATTTCATGGTAAAGCCTTTTAGGTAAAGTTAATTGTAATTTATGAGATAGTATTGAAGCTGTTTTTTTGTTCATAACTGCTACAGACTTTATAGATGTTAAAACCAGTAAAAATGAGTTTTATAGAGAATTAGCGGTATATAATGCCTCTGGGCTGTATTGTTCCATGTGTTTCTATGTTGCTACCTACAACTTTGAGCGGAAATCTGATAAATGGTGGAAGAAGGTCTTTTTCCGACTACTAAAGACTGCTATAGTGAGTGCATGGATTATATACCAAGATGTGAAGCATGAAAAGATACCTTTCTTTTTTTTCATTGTTCCATTGGCAGATGTGTATGTTATTTTGAAGTAAGCATTTTCATGCCTATTGGGACAATTTGTCCCACTTCAAATAATAAGTGGGTTACATATGTCCCACATTAAATTATTGAAAATTCTATAAATTTTCATTTGAATCAACCCAATGCAGTTTAAATTAATAGAAATCAACATTTACATTGTTTAAATTAATGCATTAGTTTAAAAAAAAATCAGCGTGAAAAGGATAAGGAAAAAAGTAATTTGGCGATTACTTAGGAGTAACGAAACTAAATCGAAATTTGACGGGCTATTACTATTATTATTATTATTAATCAAATATCATATCTTACATATTTCACCTTTCGGACCTTCTGTGTTAGTTCATATATGCATGTAAGGAACTATGTGCTTTTGTACAAGTGAGGGTAAAGTTACCCTCTTTCACTCCTCTGGAATTAATATTAAGGACTAACTGAATTGGACGAAATACATAAAAATATTCCTACTCACAAATGCCTGCTAATCACAATGCGTTGATATATATATATATATATGGGATACATAGGCTGGCTAATTTCTCATATGGAGTGCACCCCCTGCTGCGATGTTTCTTGCAAGTGATGGGCGTGAAGAAGTATGGAAATGTTTCGGTAAATTAGAGAAGTATTGATTAAAGAAATGTAAATAGGTGCCGGTCATAACTAGGACTAGAAACATTGTTGAAAAAAATTTATCTACAATTCAAATACATGTACAGAAAGAGTATGTGTAGTGGTTAGCGTCGCTGACTACCAATTCATCGGCCCCGGGTTCGAGACCTGATGACGGCAGCCGGCGCGCAGCAAAACCCAGCTGTTCATCCTTCCACACAATAAAGAAAGTGGTTGGTAGATAAATGGGTACCCAGGGTGGCCTAGTGTTTAAGACGCTGGGTTGGTGGTGGGGCGTGGTTTGGATTCCACGTTAAACTGCAGGTCTAAGGTGGAGTGAAAAGTTTGACCTTCGTCAGAATGAACAATTCGAGCGGAAGCTAACCAAAGGTATACATATATATATATATATATTATATATATATATATATATATATATATATATACACACACACATATATAATATATATATATATATATAAGTTTATATATATATATATATATATATACTGTATATACACACACACACTTTTTTTTTTCACATTCATAAGAAAAGCAAAGCTCAATAAGTTAAGTTACCCATAAATTTACATTTTCTCTGAATTATACAGGGTGGGCCGAAAGTCTGGATCCATAGGAAAATATTTATTTTAATACATAAATTACAACAAATGGTAAATACTTTAAATGAATATCAACTTTAACTCGTAAATGCGTATCCGTGATACTGTACAGTGGTTCGTACTCCAGTATAAACAACAAATTATAACAAATGCTCAAATTGGCGGCCTTTGAGATCGAGTCACTTAGGGATGGAATTTATGATTTTTAATAATTCTTCGAATTTACGTTCTCGAGATGCGTGTTTCATTTGATAATCTTCTTGTTGACTTTACTGGACTATTCGTTAAAGTTTCATATACCATTGCAGAAGTATTTTCATCAGTTGCAGTTTTTGGACGACCAGAACGCCGTCGATCATGTACACTTCCTGTTTCTTTGAAACGTTTAAACAACTTGCCAACAGTCGCATGTGTTACTGGATGCTTATCAGGATGATTTCTATTGAATTCGGTAGCAACTTTTCTGTGTGTAGCGCCCTGTCTTACGTACATGAGCACAAGTTCTACCCGGTCTTCTGTTGTTAGATTCGAAGCCATTTCTGGGCTGAAATACAAAAAGTATTTGAGTATTTATACTGGAGTACGAACTACTGTACAGTATCACGGATACGCATTTACGAGTTAAAGTTGATATTCACTTTAAGTATTTACCATTTGTTGTAATTTATGTATTTTAATAAATATTTTCCTATGGATCCAGACTTTCGGCCCACCCTGTATATCCATTTCAAAAAACATTTACGACGTACACGGGATGAGATTATCAAAGATGCGAAGAGAAAAATGCGCGGTAGAGGAAATAAAACGGGGAAGCTCTATTATCTGCACGCTGCATATGATTCGTGATATCAGGCAACCTGTGTTGATATACAGTTGATGCGGTTGATACCTACAGGAAATCGCTTTATTCTCAATATATTATTGGCGCTTTCCGTAAACTTTAAATATATTGGTATTCAATTTATGAAACCAAAGTAAAATTATTTTGTCATTAAAATTTATAAGTTTTCTTGGTACTTACGTATTAACGGGGGGTCACCACATATAGATGAATGGTTAGGTTAAGTTGTAATATTTTCGTTAGTTGAAAATTTCTAATACATCATATTTTTTAAATAGCAATATTCCTCATCTTGTGACCTTTTTCACATATACGTTCAGCAGGTAGAATTTTTTTGGCTTGCAAAAAAGAGACCGCATCTTCACTTTTTAGTCCAGTCAATCTAGGCTATATTTTTGGTCAACCTGGAAGTAATTGTAACAGAAATGGTTTCATCGTTTATGACATCCCCAAATATTCAAAGAGCAATTTTTCAGAAAAATGGAATTTGCATTAACCCCTCACACACACAGGTTGGTAGGTCAAAATGACACCATCTTGTATTTTTCGTCCACAGCTAACCTTTAACATTAATATTTTTTCTTCAAATTTTCAGTAATCCTTCCTAGATGGTTAGCAAATATTTTTAGTTGATAAAAAATTACTCAGTCCATAGGGGGCGCTCCCATCTCATGCTAAAAGACGAAAAACTGAACATCGCGCTGTGTATCGACCGCGATTGTAGGCGTTATTGACCATTGCTCAAGTACTCAAGTAAAATTGACCATTGGACATCATAATCGTAGAGGCTTTGATTAGGTCTTTCAAATGAACCCCAACACCACTAGTCTATCCTTCATAGTTTCGAAGATAATATATATTTTCATATTAACGATGTTCACTTGTTTTGATTTCGTTTTTTGGACATAACTCTTGGATAAACTGAGATATTGATCTGAAATTTAGTTTATACAAAAAATAGCATGCTATGTCAACTCAAATCAATACAAAACGATTTCACAGGGATAGGCATTTTGATAAAGCCTATGCGTGATGGTGAGTTAGTAAAAATCTGGGTCTGTATTATTTTCGTCACTGTTCTCTGCATTCTCTATGTCCAAAGGGTGCTGACATTTCAGACAAGAAACGCCTTGGCATTCGCCACACAAGACTGAGCATTTCAGTCCATTCTTGAAACATGTACATCTCGCGTTCTGACACTCTACCTTGCAGTTACATCTGTAAAGTTTTAGTAAGCTTTCTGGTGTTGGAGCTTTCGAGGTATAAACTGGTAGCAGTTTTCCTCTTTTCACAGTCCAACCCCATTCTTCTGGATCAAGATCTTCCAGTCCTCTCTAAACTTGCACTTGGAGGTAAACACGCAATGAATGGAATGATGCGGATGTTGGAGGCAAGCTTTCGGGAGACTCAACTTTCATACTTGCAGCAACTTTCCGGTAGAATCTTGTGACACGAAGCTTATCAAGCGAGCTTTCTTTTTTTCTGCCATAAACAATAATCAACAGCTTTTCTCCAGCAGTAATAACTTCTTCTCTTGTTGATGTTGAGTTGTTGAAAACTTGGCTTAAGCGTTGAAAGCTTTCGTCTTTCTTAAACTTTTGCAGGGCCACATCTTTACAAATGGAGAACAATCTGGACGTTGTATCACACCCAAGTAAAGCGTGAATAAGCAAGATTGCTTCGCAAATCTTCAATCCTAATTTCGATTTAGCGTACTTGATGTCCCACAGTTTGGTTTTCGCTTTCGATCGAGTTTTTTGCTCTGATGTGAAAAATATTCTGTGACCATCTACATTAGCTTGATGGAGCAGGAGAATGAGTAGATCGGTATCTTCTGCAATAACAACTGTTGGTTTACTTCTGGCAGATTCAATTGCTGTCTGTACAATCAAAAGGTCTGCATCACCAGATGATTGGATTGCTTTCATGTTTTCTTCGTTCATTTTAGTCGCCAATATTACTAGAAATCGCTGCTTGTTGTCGAGGTTAGTAAGAAACTCGTCTTTCTTCATATTTAGCTTCATTTCTCCTGTTAAACGTACAGGTATGCGCTGCTTGCCTTTGGTTCTGCGAATGTGGGTTGTATCTTTGGTACAAGGCTTCCCGTCATACCCATCAAATACAACGACTGTTCCCTCTCCGTAATGCTTGAGGACGTATTCTACATAAGTTTTGCAAATCTCGTTGTATGTTCTTCCTTTTGTCCATTGTACTCTGTGGAGTAAGGATCCTCCATCGAGGACATATGAAATATCTTTAGGAAGTGAAGCATCTGATTCATCAGGCGCAGTTGAAGACCAGATAGAATTTGGTAGCTGTGGTTTATTTTCTTCCCTTAACAAACCGTCTGTCTCTATAAGTGCAGGAGGAAATGTGCACAGCTCATACGAGAATGCTGTCTCCAAGTCTACAGCTGATCCCATACCTCTGACAGTGGTTGTTAGACGTTGGCATAACAAGAGAGGATCAACGGGAATAACTTCTTCATCTATCTTAATAGTTGATCTTGCTTTCATTGTTATGGCCACGTCTTTCTTCTTGAAAATATAATCTGCAACTGTTTTTCCGGACATTGAAGCAAGAATGTTGCTTCCAATAACCTTGGCATTGTCTACATTGACAGTTGAAATAGCAATTTCTCCTGTGTCAATGCTCATGAGTTCCTTTCGGTTGTCGAAGGGGTTTCTTGCCACAGCGTACGCCAAGATTTTCAATGAATCTTTGAAATCTCTTTCAAGTCGTGCCTGTCTTGTTTCTTTATGCTGCTCACTACCTTCATACGTTACATCTGTAACTTCCTGCATCGCTCGGTTTATTTCTGCACAGGCTGGTGTCGACAGTAGCCAAACTGATCTTTGTACCTCAGTCATTCCTCGTCCGTGAGTTAGTCCACCTGTTGTTTTCAAACTCCTCATAAGAACTTGTTCTATAGGGTGATCCAGAGAAATGGGACCCAAAAGAAACCCCTGTAACTCTTAAAGTATAAGTCCTTTTATAAAATCATACGCATCATTCGAAAGAGGATAGTTACAAGTTTGTACAGGATTGTATAGGTTTTGAAAATACAAGACAAGATAAGATACAAAACAAAATAAAAGTGTTAGTTAAAACTAACCCTTCAAGATGACTGCATGGACTGTGGAACAGCTGCGTTTCATAACTGATCAATATTATGAGCATGGAAGAAGTGTAGTTTCAGCTCAAAGATCCAAAGATCTTTCAAGACAAATTTTCAGATGTCAAAATCACCTTCTAAGAGCTGAAACTACACTTCTTCCATGCTCATAATATTGCTCAGTTATGAAACGCAGCTGTTCCACAGTCCATGCAGTCATCTTGAAGGGTTAGTTTTAACTAACACTTATTTTGTTTTGTATCTTATCTTGTCTTGTATTGTCAAAACCTATACAATCCTTTACAAACTTGTAACTATCCTCTTTCGAATGATGCGTATGATTTTATAAAAGGACTTATACTTTAAGAGTTACAGGGGTTTCTTTTGGGTCCCATTTCTCTGGATCACCCAACCAGATCTGTTGAGGGTCCAGCCCAAAATCTATTACTTCTGCGAACAACATGATAGCCTTCTCTAAACTTTACGTAAACATTTGGATGTGTTTCTTTTAGATTTAAGATTTTTTGAAGATAGATGCGTGTTGACTTAGCATACGCAAAATGTCCAGACGCTGCGAAAAATGGTAGCATGCTATACTCTGCCAGTAAATGAAGAAGGAAGTTTCCTGTTCTTTCGGCTTTTATGAATGTGCATAGTATTTCGACCATTTCTATGTATTGGAACCACAGTTTTGCAATTCTCGAGGAATCTAAGCTATGTTTGTAGTTCTTCAGTTTCTCAATCATCTTTTTGAAGACCTCCTCCTTTTCTACATCTTCCGAACTTATTTCTCTTGAGATTGATTTATGAAGTAAATCTGAGATCTGTATTAAATCAAAGTTATCAGCAAAATTGAAAACATCTTCTGACTGAGTGTATTCTTCATCATTATCTAACTTAATAGGGCACTCGTATATTTCTGACATCATTATTGCATGAAGGGCACCTACAACTAGTAGATGACCACGAACGGCTCGAGATATTGCTTTCCTACTTAGCATGTGGGGCACCGTGTTTTCAGCATAGACAGTTTCTAACATTGTCTGCAGTCCGGAAGAAGTCATGAGATGCCCAATAGATCCAAGGAAACTCATGGCAGTGTGGAGCCCACCAAGTCGCAACACTATTTCTTTCAAAGGGCTTGCATCATCCACACTTTCTTGGATTTCAGTTCCCTTCCAGTACAGTGGCTGATCAAATGTTAGTACCGGTGACATGTTGTAGCGCTTTGCTTTGCTTGCTCAGACACAAAATGCATGGTTGACAAAATGCACGATTCGTCGCTAGACTGCATATCGATCATCGGCATGAATATAACGGAAGCCTGTCCAGGGTGCTCTCCTTTATGCACCATTTGCATAAAGCCATTCCACAGTGGTTGTTGAGGTTTCAGCATCCAGGCACAATTCCATAAAATGTTGAAGCAACTTGTTGAATCATCGGCGTGAAATTGAAATTGATGCAAATCTTTGTATGTTAAGGCTCAAGAAGATTTTCTGCGCGAGCGAAATATGTGAGTTTCGATGCTGCAAATGTCCACGATCTCCTTTGATGTGACATCTATTCTTGGCACTAATTTCGTGAAAGCTACCTTGGGAGTAACTGTAACAATTATACCCATACCGTGGAATGTATTTAGACCATCGATTGTTCTAATATTATGATCAACATTGTCACCAACATGTATGAAAGATTCATTGTCAATTCCTTCAATTTCTGTCCCCTGATGATACGCCGCACTTCTTTCAAACTTCTGAACCTCTGAGTAGGAAGAGCAAAATCCGTGACTGTGTAAAGAGTCAAACAAAAACCTTGATCCAAATTGTCTATGCATTTGCACTCCCAAGCCAATCTGAAGTGGGGCAATTATTGCTTTTGGTCTGACTGCTTGCATTATTGCCTGCCTAATAGAGGCAATTCGTAGGTCACTACTTTTGGCAACAAACATCTTTTCAAGCAGTAATCGTAAAGATTTGGGAAGAAATTCTTTGCAACGGGCACGAGATTCTATGTCTTGGGTGGATGGATACATTGTTGAAGAACTATCGCATTCTTTAATTTCACTTTTTAGCAGCTTTGCCGCAGTTTCAATACTGCGATTTTTTTCAGTTTCTACGTCATCTGATTTCTTGCTTTTATAGAAATCATAGCGAATATTCTTGGTTTTTTATCTGAATGTGACATTATGTTTCCCATTAATCTCCTTGACAACAATTTCATCTTTAAAATGCTCCATCAAACGACTTTTCAGCCATCTGGAAGTATATGCATGACTTTCAGATGATCTTGCATTATTGACAAAAGATCATTGATTGTGGTTTGTTCATCATCATTTTCTGGCGAATAATTCGCCACAAAAGCAAAGGCAGACTCTTGAGATTCATCATAAGGCCGACCCCTTTTTAAACTTTGACTCGTTTGTGTGTTAGTATCGTATAGTTTTGGAATACCTTTTCCAATACGAAAGTTAGTACTACATGCTTGATGATACACCGCATCTTCTGAATGTAAATCATTTACAAAAGCTATACGCCCTTTTACATCAACTGCCCAGCCATCCTTGCGCTGTTCGCAAACTTTTAGAATACTGATATCAAACTCACGATTCTTGCACATCACTTGAAAAGCCTTATTGTCCCGTTTATCTCTTTCGGTGATGCGATTTTTGCAGAACAAACAATCCAATTTGTAATTAAAGTCGTGATCAGATCTTAAACTAAGTTTAAATGCAGTGGCATCAGAAGATGTGGATGCTTTCTTTTTATTGTAAGATGCAATGTTCTTATTAATATATGGATCTCTACATGATCTGTGGAGTTTGTCTCCAGCTGTGACAAAGATGTCATTGTCTCTTTCTCTGCTAGCATTGCAAACACCCAAGGCACCTTTTTCTGTTAGTGTCACCTAAGAATCACGGTCATCTATGACTTCTTTACATATTGCACAGGCTTCGAAACGTTCAGAATCCATTTTGACCTGAAACAAAATAATAGAATTAATTAATTTTATTGCAAAATTACATTGTTAATTTTGTTTTAGAAACTGATTGGACCTGGAAGTAATTGCATTTTTAAGCGCCAAGTTTAGGATTCAGGCGTATTAAGAAACTCGGATCATATATGATTTCGCATAGCGGCCATCCTGAAAATCCAAAATGGCCGCCATGGTGGGCCTACCGCCCATCTGACAATATCCTAAGCGCTATAATTATATTCCCTGACCCTGAAAATGTATGTTTAGACACAAAAATTGTGAACCTACATATATTAGAAACGAAGATATAAGTAAATGCAGGTTTTTCACACGTCGGCCATCTTGAAAATTCATGATGGCCGCCATAATTGACAAACTAAGCATCAGACACTATTCTAATCCATCTTAATGGTTTCGTTGACCATTAAAACCTACAGAATGATATATTACAATAAGAAATTGATTGAATAGTAAAAATTTGGTGCACTTTATTGTTACCGATGGTAGCGGCGGCCATCTTGGATTTACGGAAATTAGCCTGGCCCGTTTGTGGTAAGTTTTTAATACATTATTTGTTGAGGTAAGGGTGCGAAAACAGTTAAAACCATTTCTGTTACAATTACAGTACTTCCAGGTCCAATCACAGATTGACTGGACTATTTTGGTAGATCCCAAATTTTCATCATGAATAAGCCTAAAAAAATTATTTTTTTTCAGAAAATTGTATAAAAATATTTTTTTAAATATTGCTATTTAAAAAATATGATGTATTAGAAATTTTCAACTAACAAAAATATTACAACTTAACCTAACCAATCATTAGTATGTGGTGGCCCCCCCCCCCCCCCGTTAATACGTAAGTACCGTTTTCATTTCGTTGAATATATTAAAAATGGCACTGAAAGAGAACAGAATTTGTACTTTTAAAATATAAAATGAATGTGCTCAAATGCTTGTATTACGCTGATCTTTTTTTAAAGCTTGGCTTACACTACTGCATATATACATATTTCTCTCTGTTTGGGCAAATTTGCGTATTCGTGTCCGTACTTTTCCCATTTGAATACGTATACAGAAAACGATACCTGGGGGGAAAAAGAAGGGATTACTACCTGAAATCGAATTTGAATTTCAAATTAAATAATTAAATATGGTAACAATAGTAATAATAAATGTTTCTCGTTACAGATAAAGCGTTAGAGAAACTTACATATACTTAAAATTGTCTATTATTTATCTGACAGGATTGCGGACCGAGTTACCAATTGTGTTTATCGAACTTTTATATGCCCAGAGAAATACTTTGCTTAGAAAATTTTATGTGCATTAATTCCGCTCCACCCTCTCAGAGATGTGACAACAGCGCAGTCCCTCTTAAACCCCAGTTCCCTCCTTCACTCCTCACTCTCCTTTTCCCCATCTCAGGTGTTGTCATATTAATAATTTTATTTTTGGAAAACCATTGACTTAATAAATATATTGTTCACTGTAGTTTTGGTGGTAATACTAGGAAGACTATGTATTTTATCCATGCATTATTACTAAATTTAGGGAATAGAGTAGTTAAGTTATTTCACAAACGTGCGATACTTTAAAAACTTTCAATCATAGGATTTTGATGTGGCTATGTTATAGTTAAAGTATAAGATAAGTTGTAGTATAAACTTTTCCTCCAGGCAATAACATTTCTGTTTAAAGGCCATGCATCGTCAAGAAATGATTATCCAGAAAAAGGTCTATCCATGGAGAGATAATGATAACATAGTTCAATTTTTTAGTACAAAAATAAACATGAATCAAGTAAACGGATTTTCTCACTCTTGGGTAGTTGGTACAGTGTAGGGAATCACAGTAGTTTCTTTTCAACACTCCGATTTCATCTTGTAGTGGATGGAAGGATTCTGTGAAAACTTGCTAAATTATTTGACGGTTCCCCGATTTTTCTTGTAGCGTATCGAGAAATTATTTATTCTCTTTTAAAACTAAGTTCTCTGGAGAAAGCAGGGCTCAAAGAAGAAGACAAAGATATTCTCAGACCGAATTTTACTGCTTCTTAAGTATTACAGGTGATACTTCAGCCTCTAGGTCAGTCAAATCAGAATGATAATTTGAGAAATTACAAGAGTTTGTATACTAATAATTTGGTGACATCATTATTATTTTATGATGACCTGTTTTTTTTTTATTCTCAATCGACTAAATTTTTTCCAAATATTTGACGACAAAGGTAAATTTGGCAAATAAGCAAGATATTTATAGATGAAGTTATATTTTTCTTTTAAACAGCATACTGACATCTGATGTTATCATGATTTGCCGAGTTAACTAAAAATAGAAATTAAAATATACATTTTATTATGGATTAAAATTAAACATGCATATGAGCCAAAATTAAATGCTTAAAATTTAAAGTTAAGTGTTAATTTAGAGTTTTGGCAAGTTATGACTTCATCTTTTACAACTGAGAGAGAATGTATAAAAAAAATAAACTTTGCAGAATTTAAGACGATTATATGATTAAGCTTAATCTAGAAAATGATGAGGTAATATAAAAAAGAAATAATTCTTCAATCACTTACCAAAAATAAAATAGAAAGAAAATTACAAATATTTCCAAACTTGCATTTTATATAGGGGGCTCCAATAAACCTTAGCCCACCCCGCCCATGGCCTAAACTATTAGAGGTACAGTAAAACTAAACATACCTTACAAAAGAGAATTTAATCCTGCATTTAATGAGAAACAATAAAAACTTGGTGTTCCCGCCATTGGCTTCCAAGACAGCCTGAATTCGCTTTGGGTAGCTTGCCAAAAGTGACGTGAATAGATCTTGATCGTTAAGCAAATTTGCTAAAACAGTTTCAATGTGTTGCGTCATTGTATCCTTCGAAAATCGATTTGCTGCAGGTTCTTTAAACAAGAGACATTCAACCTTGTCCTTTATAACTGATCCAATGTGTTCACAGACGTTCAGGTCAGGAGAATTTCCTGGCCATTCTTCATTTCCAAAGAAATCGATCTCATGGTTCCGCAACAACTGTTGAGTGGCTAATGCCTTAAAGCAGGGGGCCTTATCGTGCAGAAGTGTGACCTGATCGACATCCATAATATTGTTTGGGTTTCTTAGAAGAGGAATGACATGCTGGGATAGAATAATATCACGAAAATACTGTCCATCCCAACTCTGACCATTTGGCTTCAGCACCCACATGAGCTTCTTTGCAGTGAACAAAACAAACACACCAACACAGTCTGGACTTTTTAATAATTCGCGATAATGTTCATTGTCATCGATTTCATCTGATGTTGTGGCCTACACTCGATTATTTTGGTAGTTAGGCCGACGTGTTATGTAAACAAAACATTCATCGGAAACAGCTAAATGCATAAAATCATCCACATCCCAATCTTCAAGATAATGGGCAAACCACATTCTGTCATCGATGTTAAGTTGAGTTTTTCTTGGCTTTGGAAGTTCATGCCAAGGCTTTAAACCTTGCCTATGACGGTACAGTCGAATGATCTCACCACTAACGATCTTTCCTCTCAACACTTCGATCTCTCTAGAAAGTTTAGTACAGCTGTTTTTCCGCTTCTTACGCGTACCGCTTTCAATGATGTCCTTTGTTTCCTGAAGAGTGGCAAATTTGGGCGCCCAGATTTGGTTGTATCCATTTCACATTCATCCGAAGTTTTATTCCAATTTCTTTTGACGAAGTCCTCACTTCTTCGCAACTTTTTGGCCCATGAACGTGCTATAAAGGTGGCTCTATCACACTTTGCCTCTCCGAATCACCAATTAATTGAGAAGCCATTATATTATCATTTTATCAGCTAGAGTAATTTTAATACCTGCAATAAATAAAGAATTTTATATATTTTTATAATCACTAAAAACTATTTCGATATAAGTAAACATGTAAGCTGCAAATGGGGGGAGGCTAAGGTTTTTTGGAACCCCTTACAGTTAGAGTGTCACGCGAGTCTGGACTTTATATGGAAAAATGAATGTTATAATTATTCATTTTTACATATATATTAATATATATTATTTAATATATTTCGTCGTTGGATTGAAATTACAGTAGAGTTTAAAATTAGATGGTATTGGAATCTTAATCCTGACACGCCGAATTATATTGTCCTTCGAAGTTTGGGATCATTCGTGATGCAATACTTTTTGAAATAGCGTGATTTTATATTAACACTTACAAATAAGTGTTGTATTTCTCTACATTATGATGATTAATTTCAGCTATTGTGCGATTCCATATAGACGGTTTCATCTCATAATATCGTCGTTTTTGGTGTAGCGAAAGAAGAGGAGGAGGATGAGAGGCGGGGATAGCAAGACGGAGAGTAAAGTATTCCATGTCGTCCTAGTATTACCACCAAAACTACAGTGAACAATATATTTATTATGTCATTGATTTTCCAAAAATAGAATTATTACTATGATAACACCTGAGAGGGGGAGGAGGAGAGTGAGGGTGGGTGACTGGGGTTTAAGAGTGACTGCGTTGTTTCCACATCTCTGATAGGGTGGAGCGGAATTTTTGCAGGTGACTGTACATTAGATGTTAAGTTGATCTTCAAAGCTTTTTGTACTCCACTGTATACAGTTCATCTGTGATGGAACTACAGGATGTATAATATGAGAAAACCGTAAGCTGCATACAATAATATTTTTAGGAGTTTATTAAGAACTCCAAGATTTATAAATGATGCACCTTGCAGTGCCAGTATGCTGTTTTGTAGTCAATAAAGCGCCTAACTGTGCTAGTGCCACACGTAATTTTGTAACTAGATTTATCACTAGGCTTGGTGAGTCAGTTAGTAATGGAATAGAGACCTTGATTAGTGGACTGATCTCCGATATATTTTATAGATCTCAAACATTGAAGCATCGGCGTAGCCAACCGTATATTTGTTATTCATAGTGAATCACTGGTCGAGACATGTGATTATTAAAGAGTTGTGTTGTACTTTTGATGGTTAAAACGTGGCAATAATAATAAACTAACATATTTGATGATGTTAATCATTCCGTGCACGAAAATTACGATAATTAAAAGGTATGCAGGTTATTATGCACATTCAGTAAATATAATTTTATGTTACAGCCTATTTTATACCAGTAGAGTACTGGATGTAAGTGAGCGCAATATTTTATGTCCATTGTTCAAGAGATATCATTGAATTTTTAGCTGAAAAATATACAAGTAACCCCTAAACCTGAAATGTATCTTATTTTAAAATTAAATTAATATTTTTGTACGGTAATCTAAATTTATACGTATATTACTGCAAAATTTGATTTTGAAACGAAAAATTCGTGAAAGATGCCAGAAAAATTATTTTCTGTTGAAAAATATATATATATATAAATAAAATGTGGGTGGTAAGTAAAATCCGTAAGTATGTCAGAGTTGTTGTGGTTGGTTAGCCGATCAGCCCACCCTGATCGAACAAGCCGGCGGCACGCAGGTAACCGATCGTCCTCTCCGGAGTGGACCAGAGGTTCAGCGCACTAGTGATGTTGAGTTGTGTTCTATTTTGTGCTAGAGTGGTACAGTCTGTCACAATGTGTTCAATTGTTTGTGGTGTGTCCTGGCACAGGTGGCAGGTGTCGTTTGTGGAGTTGTTTAGTCTGTGTTTATATGTCTGTAAATTGGGGTGATGTCCACATCGGAATCGTGCTACGTTAACTCGATCCAATCTGCTGAGGCCTGTCTCTGACCTGTTAATGGGTGGCGGCTTCGCACCTAGGACCGCATTCAGACCGAGCCGTGTCAGTGCTTTGTGGGTTAGGTGTGTGTGTGTGTGCGTTTTCTGTACTGTGTGATGTCTGTGGGACGTAGTATGGAATGAAGTATTTGGCTATAATATCTCTCTGGTGTTACCTTAATGGTGCGAGGTGTCGGTGCGTAATTGTACATGTAGTGGCAAGGGTGTTGTGAGTTACTTGTCGCTGCTGCCATAAATTGTGTTCTCCTCATGTCTAAATGTTCCCTAACTTTCAGTATTTTTGTTTCTGTGTGCAGGTGTTCTATTGGTGTTGTTTGAGTGCATCCTGTAATGATACGAAGTGCGTTGTTTTGTATTGTCTGTAATGTGTTTATGTGTGTGTTTGAGATAATGGGTGCCCAGCATGGGCTAGCATAGTCCATGATTGAGCGAATATATTGTTTGTATATAAGTGATGTTTTTTCCTACTGGTGTCCAAAGTTTGTGCCTGTTAGTACCCTAAGCGTGTTAAGTCTTGACGTACATTTGTTTTTAATGTCCTGAATGTGGTTTGCAAAAGATAGTGATGTGTTGTATGTAACTCCAAGTATTTTGGTCCTGTGAGTGTGTAGAATGTTGTTGTTGTTTATTGGAATCTGTGGAGTTATCTGGTGTTCTTTTGTGTTGCTCGTTAGCAAGGTGATGGTTGATTTTGTAGGCGCTACTTTGAGTCTATTGTGTGTGAGCCAGTCTTGTTTACTGTTTATGTATGTTTGTAGGTTACTTTTAGCGGTGTCGATGTTGTTGTGGGTGGATGTTAGAGTGATGTCATCTGCATAAGATGATAAGGTAAGCTTGTTATCTATGGGTGTTGGAATGTCATGCATGTATAAGTTGAACAGTGTTGGTGAGAGAACAGAGCCTTAAGGGGCCCCGTTCGGAAAAAGCTTGTTTTTGGATGACTTGCCATTGTAACAGGGTGCATGTTGTGATTTTTTGATGATCCGTCCGTTGGGTGGTTGGTTGTATGGTATATGATACGTGGCTGAATTTCCTGCGTGCTTGGACTTTTGAATTTTGGTTGCTTGAAAGCGGACAGCTGGTCTTCAACTGAAAATTTTGGTGATTAAAGCGTGTAAAATTTAAAATAAGAAACAAGTATTATCGAAGGTTTCCCTGTAAAGTAATTTTTTTATTAGATTTAGTTGGAGACACGGCATACTGTAACACCAGTAATCTAAGAATTGTCCTCTGCAAAAGAGGAGACGGAGTTGGGAGCCAGACCTCGCAACTTCTTGCAAGCTCTCTAAATAAACCCCTATTTTTGCAAGTGCCAGTTATTTAAATATTTAATGTTGTAGGTTTAAGTTTAAGTTTAGATTAAGCTTAACTTAAACTTAAGCTAAATGTAAACTTAACGTAAGTTTATGTTAGGGTAATGATAACTTGTGTATGCAGCCTGATTTGCTTTGTATTTATTAATATATAGTTTTGTAATTTAATGTTTTACTCTTCCTGGTTGGGACGGCCTCGCGCTGTAAAGGGGACATATAACGGGTCTGTCAAAAAAAACTAAGCCAAATTCAAACCTTTATTAAAACAAAACCATTTATCTAATTAAGTTGAATGTTTTACACAATAAAGTATAGGTAATCACCTATTATCATTTAAATTTTTATGACGATATCTTCAGAATTGTTAATTTTATTAATAATTAACGAAAAAGTGAGATTCTCCTACTTTACATGAAAAAAATTTTTTTTACGATATACTCTAGATAATTTTTAGTTTAATAAAATTAAAAGAACTGTTCAAAATGATTCCCTTGCATTTCTATCACTTATTTTAATCTTGGTCTGAATTCGTCTATTGCTCGATTTATTTGCTCTTGGGGGAGCTCTGCCCATTTTGCGATAATCAACTCACGCAAATGATTGACATCCCTTATTCTGTTCCTATACACTCTCTCTGCCAAGTTTTCCCATATTCCGTAGTCTACAGGGTTTAGGTCAGGGCTGTTAGGTGGCCAATTATTCGGTTCCAGAAATTCAGGGACATTCTTTTTCAAATATTCGATGGTTGTTTTGGCAGTATGTGATGTTGCACCATCTTGTTGAAAAATAAAGTAACCTTGACTAGCCAAGTTTCTCATTTCTGGAAGCATTTTCTCAAGCAGGGTATTTGAATAATATTGAACATTAATTTTCACTCCTTGCTCAATGAAAAATATTGAAGTCTTTCCCAACTTGGACACTCCAACAGAAACCATGACGCTAGAAGAAAAGTGACTCCTTGTTGCGTACAGTCTTTCATCTTGGATTTCAGTTTTCTTCGCAACATCAGAATAAACCCGGTCATTCTGTGAGTTTCTTGGTGGCTCTACCTAAAACGTTTTTCATCCGTAAAAAATGTCTTGGAAAGTTTATCTTCAGTTATTATACGTAAAATACGTTTGGATTTCTCAACTCTTTTCTGACAGTTTACTTCTGACAATCTTTGTCCATGCACTCTTTTAAATGGTTTAAATTGCAGATCAGATTTAATAATCCTTCTTACGCTTGATTCTGATATTTCTAGTTCTTTTGATATTTGAGCACGTGTCATGTGGCTACCAGGTCGATCCTCTTGACTAAGGATACGTTCCTCCCCTTTCTGAATATTTTCATCTACTCTAACTGATTTTGGTCGCTCACTACCAACCTTCCTTTCAATGCTTCCTGTTTCATCGATTGTTCTCAATAAGTAATCTAAACCTGATCTAGTCCATCCTTTATAATCGAATTCAGAAAGTAATTTCCTTGCACTATAACCTTTTTCAACTCTATAATGCTTTATAATTATTTTATCTTCATGTGAGAATGGCATATTTAGAGGTATTCACGAAAAATGTTAAATCTAAACAAATTCTGAAAAAGAGAAAAAAGAAGATATTACATAATGAGAAAAACTGAAATTTTCGCAATCTGTAGAAATAACCGCATAACTCCTAAAATATTTAAAATAAAGTTATAAAATTATCACAGATTATTTATGAGCCTTTTATTTATTTAGTGTAAAAAAATATTTGAAATTTCTATCAAATTGTGCATTTTATAGAGATTTCAAATTGGCTTAGTTTTTTTGACAGACCCTGTATATTTGTTTGTGGAATCCTGGTCACGGTAGCAGTTGGCGTCCCCAGCTAAGATTTTTTTTTTCCCATTTACTCAATTTGTTATACCGTTCTGTTTTGGTTTCATTGTATGTACTTTTCTTTTAATTGTTCAAAATTTGATTTTGTTCTAGTTTTGAAAGATTCATTTAATCATATTGTTTAGGATGGTTGAAGAAGGATCATTAGGAGACTTGACTGCGGATGAGGAGGGGCGGCAGCCGGTTAGATTGAAAGCAAGTGAGGGTTTAAATGAGTTTGATGGTGCAATGACTGCAATAGAGAGTTCTGTACAAGAATTGCTGAATGAAGAAGGAACTGAAGGTAAAGATGTGAAACTGAAGGCTTTCTTTGAGCGCATGCGTAAAATGGAAGAAGGGTATGTGAGTAAGAAATTGGTTGAAGTGGGACGTGTGCACTTACATACCAAGGCGTTTGGAGAAGAAGGTTGATTATTACTCTGAAAGCGACAAATCTGAGTATGATTGCGAAAGTCCTAGTGAATGGAAAGAGGTGCAAAGTAAAAGGAAAAGGAGACAGAGAAATAAGGCTAAGCGTGATTGTGAAAGTAAGTTTGGAAGAAGTGATAAAGGTGTTAAGTGTAGAAAGTACACAGTGGATGGAAGTTCTAGTTCAGATTTTTCGAATGAGGAGACTCCCTTGCCCAGACCGAACGTGTATTTGGAAGATTTTTATGCCATGAGAGATAAGGGTGTTTGTGCAGCGGATGCAGGATGGATGGTGCTGATAGCAATTGAGAGTGAAAACCTATTAATGAAGAAAACTAAGTATGAACGTGAGCGTATTAAGGCTTCGAAGCCTTGGCCTTATGGTTTGGATCGTTTGCAAAAGGTAGAAGACTTTCTGGAAGACTTTGAGAGGTATGCAAGTGAACAGTTTGAAAGCGATAAGAATAGATGGGCAGTGGAACTTAGAAATTTCTTGGGTGGGCATACGAGACGTGTGTATTTTAGTGTATATAAGCCGGGTGTTAAATATGAAACAGTTGTGTCTAGAATTAAAAGTTGGTGTAGTGAAGAACGACAGGATAGTAAAGTTGTAACTCAACGTGAATTTTGGACAGCAAATATGAGAGAGAATGAAAAGCTGTGTGAATGTGCGCTCCGGCTCCAAACACTGTATGAAGCAGCAGTGCCTGAGGGGGAGAGAGATAAACAGGCCTTGAAAGAACAATTCCTGGCTACGATCCCTCCAGAGACGGCAAGGAGATTTAGAGCACAAATGGGTCGAGATGTAGAAGGTAAAAAGCTTAGATGGAGAGATATAGTTTCGTGGGCATTAGACGATGATGCTATAGGGGATATGATGTACAGGAAGCAGGAAGAGGTACTCCCGTTACCGCTATGGGCGTTTGCACAGGAAGGACAAGCTGGCGCTTCACGCTCGTATAGCAATGTATTGCAACAGGATAGACTCCAACAAGGGGATTACCAGTTCGGACAACCGCAGGTGGCTTACCAAGGCCAACCATATGCTGCTAAGAATCTGCAAGCTAAGAGGGATTTGCAGTGCAAGTATTGTAAGAAAAGTGGACGTGTTATGAAAGACTGCTGGAAAATGAAAGGTTTGTGTTTGTTGTGTGGTAGCCAGGGTCACAGAGCTAGTATGTGTGATAAAAAGCGTGACGTAACGAGTGTTAGGGTGAGAGTGGAGTTGAAAGAGTGGTCTTATGTTATGGGTGTAATGTTCCAGGGCATCGTGCGATTAGTTGCCCGGTGATTGCTCAGATAAGACAAAGAAATCAGATTGGTAAGGGTAGAGCGACTATTGGTGAGCCTGGACAGGTGGGAGCGAATAATGTGTGGGGGGCACAAGCAGAAAATTTAAATTAGGAAGCTCCGGTTTGGAGGGAACACGAGCGGAGCGAGTGAATGATGAACGTGTGGGTGAAATGTACGAGTCGTGTGACGTTCCCCGCACGGAAATGTTAGAATGGGAACGAATTGTTAATAATTCTGACCTTGACCCAAATGCCAGTGAATGGACCGCGGATGTTCAGTGTGAGCAACGTAGTCCATTACCGCAGCGTGAAAAAAAGACGAAGGAGAGCGAATCGTGGAAAATACGATTGTGTACTTGGCTAATGAATGCGTAGGTTTGAAGAGTGGAAAACTGTGGAAGGTACCAGTGGAACTGAATTGTACGGAAACTGAAGTGATGTTGGATTCAGGTGCGCAGTTTTGTCTCATTAGCAGGGATGTTGTTTCTCATATGTCTAACTTTGAGATTGATGACAGTGTGCACATTAGGTTGAAAGGTATTGGAGAAGGAGATCGGTTGGGTGGGAAGGGTTATGTTGACTGCGGAGGTGGTAATTCATGGTATCGATTTCGGTATGTGTGATTTTTATGTGGTAAATAACTCCATATGAGATCGTTCTGGGTAAAAACTTTTTTGTTAGTAAGGGTTTAATAATTTATGCGAGGAAGAGATGTATAAAACGTACTGGCCCCAGTGGGGAAACAGACGAGTTGTATTTCAATAATGAACAGAACAGATGCGTTAGGGTAGTATAAAAGATACCAGTGTAAGTTGCAGAGAGTGTAGTGTTAGATAAGAAAAATTGGAATTTGGTTAAAGTCAGGGTATCGTGCGATGTCGTTAAGACTAGGAGGAAATGCGTGTCCTGTGTAAGGAATGAAGAAAATGTCTTGGTTTCAGATGAATTTGTAGATCCAGAGTTAAAGGTGAAAATTGAATTGTGGCCTGGGTTAATTGACTGGGATAGTGCGGAAAATAAAGTATTAGTTCAGTGTAATTCCTCGAAAGAAGTAAAACTAAAGGAGGGAATGAGACTAGGATTTGCATGTTCAATGGTATGTGAGGATGAAATTGTGGTGGTTGAGAATGATGAGACTAACGTGCATATTAGGGTGTGTCAATTTTGGGGGTGAAATGACTAAATTGAAAATCATGTGATTTGGTAGCAATTTAATGTAAACATTTGGCATACAAAATAATATCCTTGCTTCAAAAACAATAAAAAATAACTCGTACCTACATCAATTTTAATTAAAAAATTCCATTTTTCCATAAATTCGTAACAAAATAACAAATGTGCGCAAACATCCTATCAACATTTAAAGTGGCAATAAGATATCATTCAGTTTTTATTTGAAAGTAACCGATGCAGTCATGTCCTTTTTGCTGCGGTTCCTTGACATCAGCATTCGGCTTGCTACTTGCGCTTTGATGTAGCCTTCTCGCCTCTCGTGACTGTAAACTTGACTTGCTGCTTCTGTGACCATTTTCACACATCTCTCCACCAATGTTCCCTCTAATTTTTTTTAGTCCGTGTGCGCAAGAAATTTTCGTTGTGCATACATTTAGATTCATGGTGAAAAATTGTGCAAACTTTTCTGAGCGCTATTAGCTTCAAAATTAAATATATATAAATATTAAATACTTAATAAATATTATTTGCATAAGGTGATAGCTTGATCATTACGGTACTATTAAATGGATATTAAAAATCTCTTTACAATATTATATATTCTTAAAAAAGAAAACATTTTATCCATTCTAAAAATATGAATAAAATAAAAAATAGTAAAATAAAACTCAACAAAATAAAGACATAAAATAAAAATAACATTAATTGAAAATTACTATTTTAGTTATCATTTCTCAAAACAATTTTTAGCATTTAGCAATTTAAAATAGATTATCGAGATTAATACATGATTTTATCCATTCACAAAATAGGAATAAAATAAAAAATAATAAAATTCAATAAAATAAAATATAATCAAAACATTAAATAACATTAAATAACATTAAATGAAAGTGCCTTTCATTTAAGTATGATTATGATTTCTCCCTACAATCTTTAGCATTTGCCCATTCCAAATAAACTCTATGAAGATTAATACATCCGTCATCATTCAGGTAACTTTTAATTCGCATGAGCATGTCCAAATGATTTTCTTTCAAGCGGTTTCTTAATTTGTTCATTATAGAATTCATTAAACTGAAATTTTTTAAATTACTTCATTTACTGTCGTGACTTATGATACGCCTGAGCCTGTGCGCATTTTATTTTGCTGTGTGCGCGGGTTTCACAACGCGTGTGCGCGCGCACACGCGCACACCTTAAAGGGAACATTGCTCTCCACACTCTGAGAATGTGAGAAGGCCACTTTGGCACTTGCATTGGGGCTTCTTTAAGTTGTGTTAAATCTTTGTTTGTTATACATGTTGTCAGTGGTGGCTCCAAAACTTCCGAACTAAAGTTAACTAATTCTGACAATTTCGTGGCATTGACGTTTATCGGAGGTACCTTCCTTGTCTGAACATAGCAGTCTCCCAGCTGGTCATCATCTAGTGATGTTCCTCTAAGCTTTAGAATGATTTCCACAGCCTCAGTTCGCTCTTTGGTACATTGGCTGCAGAGTATTGCTTGCAAAACTGCCTCTGGCCTAGCATACCAAGCGGACCTTCTCACCACAGGTAACACGATGTCCACCACTACTTTCCTTTGGGTTCTCAGTAGCTGTAATTGAAACAAGACGTGGTTGGGCCCCTCCATCCACATTGGATTAAGTTTTACATTGAACCAGTGAGGAAGATAAAACCCAATAATAAATTCAACAATCAACATCAAATTCTGTAGCATTTTGCCCTTCAGTGCATGTTTGGAAACCCAAATCCTGCAGAAACGAATCGCTGTAGTTAACCAACGATTGTGACTTACGGGTCCAATCTCCAAGAGAGCCAGATTTTGAGGCAACTCTCCTGATCTGATTGCTTGAACAATACGATAAGCGTAAGATTGATCCGTGCTGAGGTCTTTGATAACTTCTTCAGACAACACCGGAAGGGGAGGGCCTACTTCGACCTTTGGAAATTTTGTATTTATTTCTAATTCCGTTGCTTCATCTAGCATGTTGCCAAGGGGGCCTGACCACTTGTTGTTGCTCTTTGTAGGACCATCAAGTTCCTGGATGAGACGACGAAGAGGTAGTTCCCCTGTGTGCAAATCAAATACAATCCAAACAAGCCTTCTTCCAAGTTTTTTCTCTAAATGCGTCATAACACCGCCCTGCCATCCAGTGTTCACCGCAGTTGAGTCTCCACCAACGGCCTGCAGTGAACTGTCAAGTCTTCTTTATTGAAGCCAACATATTATTTGATCAGCAATTGCCTCTGCATGTTTCTTACCTTCTACTTCTGCTTCAGGAACAAAGTGAAACAAATAGCGGCCACCAGGTTCGGAACACACAGATAGTGTTCTTCTTTGATGAGACCGGGGAACTTTCTGTCCATTCCCTCTACCTCTAGGAGAACTTTTGTGTCATCTCTTCTTCCATCAAACAAAAGGCAAGAGAGACCTTCCTCCTTCAAATCTTTTTCATTCTTATCAGATTTTTCCTCCATTATTTTTTCTTGTGCTCTTCTTATTTTATTACGATCTATCACTAAGGATGTATCCTCTCGGCTGATGAGGCCTGCATCTATCCAAGCGGCAGTGGCAATCTCTGCAATCTCTCGTAGCCCCGTATGGTAGCGAATACTGGCAAGGGCAATGTTTGAGATGTCTTTAGTGTTGTATTTCATTCTCTTCGGCGAAGGTTCAGATGGCATTTTGGAGCTATCATCTGATGTTGCTTCTTTCTGTTCATCTGAAGAGCTTTCAAAGAAGTGAGAAACCTCTTGATAGAGCTCTTCATCTCTTTGGGTGGCTTCTTAACTCTTCTTTTTCTTCCTTTCTTCCCTCTCTCGGATTTTCTCCTTTTTCTTAGCAATAACAATCTGTTTTTTTGGTTTCTGAATAATCTGCCGAACCAATCTGCATACTTCCTTGGCCTGCTGCCTTTGTTCTCTGCGCCTTTATGAAAGCCAGCTCCAAAACAGTGATCTTCTTCTCACGAGGACAACGACAATCAATGTGAGGGTGAGGTTCTCTTCTGCATGAGGGAGAACAATTGGCTTCAGAACACAACTCTATGGGACACTGGAAGTTAAAAATGTCAAGAAGAGTATCAAGTGTGTGCAGAAATTTATTTTTCTTTGCTAGTTTTCCTTTACCAAGTGATGTCTCAACTGCTTTGTGCCACAGCTTTGTTAATTTTAGCTCAATAGTTCTATACTGATTGAGTACAGGTGGTTTGAATAACACATTAGCTTTTTTCCACTGATGCAGAAGAGGGGGAATCATGTCCATTATGAGCTCTTTCTCTGTGTAGTTCCTTCTATCCTTTGTATTTTGTTCACGAAGGAGTAACCCTAGTCCTAGCATGTCTCGCACTGTTGGTAGTTCTGATACGGGAAGCTTCTTGCCTGTACGGACTAACAGGCTCAAGTGGCATGACGACTGACCTCTTGTCTTCAATTTTGGCATCTTAGGAATATCTGAAAAGAAAGAAAAACATTTAAGTATTTTATATCAATTACGATATTTCAAAGTTTAGTCATTCGTTGTTCTAAAATTCAATAAAAAAATATTTCATGGGATTACAACATAATTAGACAGAAGAATATGATAATAATAAATAATTGTAAAAATCAATAATCCATACTTACAGTTAAACTGTAGTATTCGTCTAGTAGAATAACTATGAAGTAGGTACAAGAGCAATAACAGCAAACCACCGTCTATGACATCTAAGAGGCAACTGAGGACTGAGAGTGAGGGACAGTTCTATTCATGTTGTGACTTGTACATTGTACAACAACTATATGACCTTGAAAACATCCCATATGCGATCAGTGGGATAATTCTGTGACAGATGAATAGTTAATCAATTTATTTCCTATTATTTAGTAAAAGAGACAATTTCTGAAACTTTAAGGTAAAATTGATGTAGGTAAGGGTTACTTTATTTCATTTTGGTTGGCCAATTTCAAGTTTTTACATGAAAAGACTATATTTTCACTACCAAAATTGATTTGAAAAAAGTTGACAAAATTGACCCAACCTAGTGCATATAGGGACTTTGGTGCATAATGTAGCGTCTGGTGAAAATGAGGCGAGTGACGCGTAAAGAGGAAATGATGAAAGAGGTGCTATTGCCGGAGGGATTGAGTGAAGATGAGCGTGAAAAGTTGGAGCGAGTAATATGGAAGAACAAGGAGGTGTCGAGTGAGGGTGATAGTGATGTAAGACGTGTTGCTTTGACTTCACATAAAATAGAGTTGTACGATTATACGCCATTATGTCAACGTCCTAGAAGATTTGATCGGGAAACTAGTTTGGAGATAGAACGCCATTGTATTGTAAAGAATTATGTATGCTTGATATAATTGAGCCTAGTAAGTCTGCATGGAGTTCACCTGTGGTGCCTGTGCGAAAGAAGGATGGGTCGGTTAGATTGTGTATTGATTACAGGAGAGTGAATGCGGTAACGAGAGATGATAAATTTTCTATGCCTAATTTGCGAGATTTGGTCTTTAGCATGCATGGTATGAAATATTTTACATCATTAGATTTCGTGCTTGGATATTATCAAATGCTATTGGAGGAGAGCAGTCGGGATTTCACTGCATTTATAACTGAGCATGTGCAGTACCGATAATAGTCGGTTTCATTTGGGTTGAAAACAGCGCCTTCCGACTTTCAAAGGGAAATGCAAAGAGTGTTAGATGGTTTTACATGGACGAAAGTTATTTTGTACCTTGATGACGTATTGATAATGGAGCGAAGTGTTCTTGAGCATATAAAGTTACTCGATCTGGTTTTGCAAAGGTTGTTGGATGCTGGTATGAAAATAAAGCCTGTTAAATGTAAGTGGATGAATGAAAAAGTGCCCTTTTTAGGTTATATCGTGAGTAGTAAAGGACTGAGTAAAAAGCCTGAGTATGTACAGCAGGTGATTAATTTTGGAAGACCACTTGATGTTGGATGGTTAGTAAATTTTCAACGAAAATTTATACCCCATTGTTCCGAAATAGCAGAACCTCTGTCTCGGTTAACTGCAGGTAAAAGGAAAGATAAAGTAGTTTGGACAGAAGAGCGTGTGAATGCGTTTGAGGTGTTAAAAAAGGCTATGTATGAGGATATTACAGTATGTTAACGTTTCCAGACTATTCTGAGAATGCTGATATGTTGGAGTTGTTCGTGGATGTGTCAAGTGTCGGTGCGGGTGCGTGCTTGGTTCAAAAGCAGGAGGGTATAGACAGAGTTATCTCGTATGCATCTACTACATTTAATAGAGCGGAGCGAAGCTACTCAGTGATAGAACGTGAATTGACAGTGATGAGATGGGCAGCAAAATTCTTTAGACCATTCTTACATCGGCGCAAATTTATATTGTATACTGATCATAGGCCGTTGATTTATTTGACTAGTATGAAAATGATTGACAGCAGGCTTGCACGTACGATGGATGATTTGAGCGAATATACTTTTGAAGTGCGATACATTGAAGGTAAGAGTAATGTATGTGCTGATGCGATGTCTCGACAGCAGAATCATTGGACTAGAGATGAATGGTGTGAGGCTGAATTCAGGAATGAGCAGTCTATGTTGAAAGTTTGAAGATAGTTTTGAACTGGAAATTTTGGTGATTAAAGCGTGTAAAATTTAAAATAAGAAACAAGTATTATCGAAGGTTTCCCTGTAAAGTAAATTTTTTATTAGATTTGGTTGGAGACACGGCATACTGTAACACCAGTAATCTAAGAATTGTCCTCTGCAAAAGAGGAGACGGAGTTGAGAGCCAGACCTCGCAACTTCTTGCAAGCTCTCTAAATAAACCCCTATTTTTACAAGTGCCAGTTATTTAAATAGTTAATATTGTAGGTTTAAGTTCAAGTTTAGAATAAGCTTACGTTAAGTTTACGTTTAGGTTAAGTTTAAGTTAAGTTTAGGTTAGGGTAATGATAACTTGTGTAGGCAGCCTGATTTGCTTTGTATTTATTAATATATAGTTTCGTAATTTAATGTTTCACTGTTCCTGGCTGGCACGGCCTCGCGCTGTAAAGAGGACATATATATTTGTTTGTGGAATCCTGGTCACGATAACACCCTTAAATGTGACATGTGAGTATCTTCCTGAAATATAGTTACTCAGCCACCTTTTGGTGTTATTGTGCACGTTTGTGTTGAGTATTTTGTTTATGAGAGGGAAGCGTGGGAGAGTATCAAATGCTTTACTAATGTCTATTGTTGCTAATAGTGTACGTTGAGCTGGTCGTCTGGAGTTGATGCCATCCATGATGTGCTGCGTGAGGTTAGTGAGTAATGTCGTGGTTGAGTGGTGAAGTCTGAGTCCATGTTGAGTAGGCGATAGTGGTATGTCTGGATTGGTAATTTGTAAGATTAGTCTTTCTGTTACTTTGGAAGGTGTGCATAGTAAAGTAATGGGTCTATAGGAAGCTAATTCTGCTGGATTTTACTTTGGCTTGAGTAGTGTAATAATTTTACCTTGTTTCCATATGTCAGGAATAATACAGTGTTGGTATGAATATCTACTGATATTTGTGAGAGCTAGTATTCCCTGTGGGCTCAAGTGTTTAAGATGTATGTTAGATACGTTGTCTGGTCCAGTAGCCTTCGAATTCTTACTGTTTTTGATGATCTTGGTGGTCTGGTCTGTATTGAAGGGTGTCGTGTCGAGCTTCTAGGTTTTCTTGTGTCTGACTCTTTGTCTCTCTGCGTGTTTCTGGTTGTCTCTGTTTAAGTGACTTATCTTTGCGTAGTGATTAACTAGAATGTTAGCTTGTTGTGTGTATGTTGGGGTATTATTTTGGCTGCGACAGATAGCCGCGTGTGAGGTGTGAATGCCGCTGTTAGAGTGGGTAATGCTGTTTATAGTCTTGTATAGCCTGGATGTATCTGTGGAGTGGTTTAGTGTTGTTATGAATTCCCTAAATGTTTGTTTGTTTTTCTTTGAGTTTGTTGTTTATTTCTGTGTTGAGCTGTTGTATCTGCTGTTTTATGGCTTCTGTGTGTGGTGTTTGGGTGTTATGTTTGAGGTTGTTACGTTGCCTTATGAGGTGGACTATTTCCCTAGTGTAATTTGGGTTGTATTTCCAAATGTTACCCTCGGGTATGTATTTGTTTGCATTATTGACGATCTGATTAAATGTTTTGAGTGTTGTATTGATGTTTATGATGGGTGTGCTGTTTAATGTGGTAAATTATTCCTCAGTCTGTATTTTGAACTGTTCCCAATCAGCTTTCTTGTAATTTCTGTAAGTGTGCCTAAGGATGTTGGGGCAGAGTGTAGAACGTGTTGTAATGATGATGGGCAGGTGGTCTGATGACAGTTGTTTATCTGTTCTCCAGTGTGTATGTGTTGCTAGTGAGGGGGAACAGAATGTTATGTCTGGGGAGGAGTTTGAGTATCCTGCTTGATGTGGTATGTGTGTATGTTCTTCTGTATTGTTAAGAATGAAGAGGCTGTTTAGTTGTGTGGCTATGTTGGCGCCTCTGGTGTTGCTTTGGTTGTGAAGGTACCAACTAGTGTCTTTAGCGTTGAAGTCTCCTCCTAAGATGACATTAGTGTTGTAATACTGTATTGCTACTGGAGTTCTTTAAGTCTATACTTAGACGATTGGTGTACCCCATAGAATCTATATTTAGACGTCTGACACGGATTCGTGCTGCTGATGGTGTCTCTTAAAATCTATATTTAGGCTAATACTGTTACTACTGAGAGGTCTTAAAAGTATACTTAGACGATTGGTGTGGCCCCGAAAGTCTACAGATCTACAGAAGCTAAGGCTAACAGAAACCCTAAGATCCACTCTTAAGGTTAGCCCAAGAGAAAGAAAAGAGTACGGGGTTAAAAGAAGAGAATAAGGAGTTAAGTAAGTAGCAAAACTTATCATTCGTGAGTTAACATTCATTCAGAAAAAGAGAGAGAAAGACTCACTATCATCATCTGCCGGCCACTGCCGACAAGTCGGAAAAATAGTCGAAGAGAAGAGTAAAGGGATGAAAGATGAAAAGAAGTAAAATAAGAACGCTTACAAACCATGCAAACACTTTCATACTATGCAAACTACAGACATGCAAGTAAAGAGAAGATAAGAAAAGAACAAAAGAAAAAGTATGAAGCGTATAATAAAAGTGGGTTAGTTTACGTTACGAGCTACGTCTAAGTTTGTGTTAGTCTAATTGTTTTGTTTAATATAATTTTGTTGCTGGCATATATCACGCTGGCACGTCACAAGCTGGGATTAATCATCAACAGACTCAAACTTCGACCATTACCCCCAGAGCTCTTGTTGCTAATTGTTTTATTATTTTAAACGACGTTAATATTTTTAAAATGTCTATCTAAACGGTTTTTAAGTATATTAACGCTGGTAGAGTTCACGACGGACGAGGGAAGATTATTCCATTTATCAATTACTTTAAACGTAAAAATGTTAGTGGTGTTAGTAATGAAACGTCTACCACGTAATTTAAATCCGTTATTACGAGTATTGCTATTATCGAAAATTAAAAATTTTTCAAAATTTACGTTATTGATTTTATTAATGATTTTGAAAACTTCAATAAGCTCCCCCCCTTAATCTCCTAGTTTCGAGTGAATGCAAGTCTAACTCTTTAATCCTATCTTCGTAAGACTTGTTGCGTAGTGACGGAATTAGTTTCATGGCTCGTCACTGAACCCTTTCTAACCTATCAATATCCTCACGCAAATACAGGCACCAAAACTGAACGGCATATTCTAAGTGAGGCCTGTCTAGGGACTTGTAAAGGGGCAATATAATATTCTTCGAATTAAATTCGAAATTACGCGTTATGAAGCCTAACATCCTATTAGCTTTTGCGCAAGACTCCAGGCACTGGTTCCTAACTTTTAAATCGTTGTATACGCGTACGCCTAAATCTACTTCCTCGTCAATGCTCGCTAACTGTCTATCCTCCATCGTGTACGTGTAATTGTTGTTACGAGAACCTATTTGCAATACTTTACATTTGTCTACATTAAATTGCAACTGCCACTTATCCGTCCACTCCATAATTCTATTTACATCGTCTTGGAGCCTATTTCTATCGTCCAAGTTAGGAACTTTACCGCCTATTTTAGTATCGTCCGCGAATTTTGACACGTTACTGGTCAAGCCTACTTCTATGTCGTTAATGTAGATTACGAATAGCAATGAGCCTATCAGTGAACGTTGTGGGACGCCGCCACCTACATCCAACTACCCTGATTCACTACCATTTACAATGACCCTCTGTTTCCTGGCACGAAGCCATTCCTCTAACCAATTACGTAGCTACCTGACCGCGTATACGGTGCGATTTAACCTTCGCAATTAATCTTCTATGCGGAACTGTATCGAACGCTTTCCAAAGTCTAAATAAATAACGTCAGCCGCTCTATGCTTATCGTATTCGCGCACTATTTCGTTATAAAACTCTAACAAATTAGTTAAACAAGATTTATGGCGTCGAAACCCATGCTGACTACTATTAATCAAATCGCGACTCGAAAGTGAACAACGATACAATCCCTAACTACGGATTCCCAAAGTTTGCCGACAATTGACGTTATGCTAATAGGACTATAGTTGCTAGCTACTATGAGGTCGCCTTTTTTAAAAATGGGCGTGACGTCTTTCAAATCTTTCAAATGTCTAGGATAAAGCGCGTCATGGCCTGGAGCCTTGCTAACTTTTAGCTTAACGATATAATGCGCAATCCCACCCTCATAAACAGTTATTTCATTCAAAGTAGTCTCGCTACTAAATGGAACGATATCGCCCACGTCGGGGACATTATTTATATCTTCTACACAACTAAACAGCCACCTCATTCTTAACAATACAGAAGAACATACACACATATTACATCAAGCAGGATACTCAAACTCCTCCCCAGACATAACGTTCTGTTCACCCTCACTAGCAACACATGCACACTGGACAACAGAAAACAACTGTCATCAGACCACCTGCCCATCATCATTACAACACGTTCTACACTCTGCCCCAACAGCCTTAGACACACTTACAGAAATTACAAGAAAGCTGATTGGGAACAGTTCAAAATACAGGCTAAGGAACAATTCACCACATTAAACAGCACACCCATCATAAACATCAATACAACACTCAAGACATTTAATCAGATCATCAATAATGCAAACAAATACATACCTGAGGGCATCATTAGGAAATACAACCCAAATTACACTAGAGAAATAGCCCACCTCATAAGGTAACGTAACAACCTCAAACATAACACACAAACACCACACACAGAAGCCATAAAACAGCAGATACAACAGCTCAACACAGAAATAAACAACAAACTCAAAGAAAAACAAACAGAAACATTTAGGGAATTTATAACAACACTAAACCACTCCACAGATACATCCAGGCTATACAAGACTATAAACAGCATTACCCACTCTAACAGCGGCATTCACACCTCACACGCGGCTATCTGTCGCAGCCAAAATAATATCCCAACATACACACAACAAGCTAACATTCTAGTTAATCACTACGCAAAGATAAGTCACTTAAACAGAGACAACAACCAGAAACACGCAGAGAGACAAAGAGTCAGACACAAGAAAACCTACAGGCTCGACACGACCATTACACCCTTCAATACAGACCAGACCACCAAGATCATCAAAAACATTAAGAATTTGAAGGCTATTGGACCAGACAACATATCTAACATACACCTTAAACACTTGAGCCGACAGGGAATACTAGCTCTCACAAATATCAGCACATATTCATACCAACACTGTATTATTCCTGACATATGGAAACAAGGTAAAATTATTACACTACTCAAACCAAACAAAAATCCAGCAGAATTAGCTTACTATAGACCTATTACTTTACTATGCACACCTTCCAAAGTAACAGAAAGACTAATCTTACAAATTACCAATCCAGACATATCACTATCGCCTACTCAACATGGACTCAGACTTCACCACTCAACCACGACATTACTCACTAACCTCACGCAGCACATCATGGATGGCATCAAATCCAGACGACCAGCTCAACGTACACTATTAGCAACAATAGACATTAGTGAAGCATTTGATGCTATCCCACGCTTCCCTCTCATAAACAAAATACTCAACACAAACATGCACACTAACACCAAAAGGTGACTGAGCAACTGTCTTTCAGGAAGATACTCACATGTCACATTTAATGGCAAGTTATCCAAAAACAAGCTTTTTCCGAACGGGGTCCCTCAAGGCTCTGTTCTCTCACCAACACTGTTCAACTTATACATGCATGACATTCCAACACCCATAGATAACAAGCTTACCTTATCATCATATGCAGACGACATCACTCTAATATCCACCCACAACAACATCGACACCGCTACAAATAACCTACAAACATACATAAAGAGTATACAAGACTGGCATACACACAATAGACTCAAAGTAGAGCCCACAAACTCAACCATCACCTTGCTTACAAGCAACACAAAAGAACACCAGGTAACCCCACAGCTTACACTAAACAACACCAATATCCTACACATTCACAGGACCAAAATACTAGGAGTCACATACAACACATCATTATCTTTTGCAAACCACATTCAGAACATTAAAAACAAATGTACTGTTTGAAAATCTAGAAGAGGAAGAACCATTGTTGTCCCAAGGCGATATGATGACTAAGCTCATTGATGCAGCATTGCTTGTATATATTAAGTTAAGGTGTATATATATCCATCTCATAATTGTAAGGTTAGTGAAAAATTCACTTAATAAGAGCTAGCATTTTTGGGCTCTTGTGGCATCAGTGTTTGGGACGCTGGTGGCATCATTTTGGGGCGCTGCGCGTCTTTGCTACTCGTTTGTGGGATGTCGTACGTACAGGGTGTGGTCTGATAGAGATTAGAGAGCTCTCTTGCAATTCAGTTTGGTTGTGTAGATACAAGATTGTTGCATCGTGCAATAGTCCAGGTTGCGTTGTTGTTGCAAGGTTGAGAAAGAAGACCATAAATAGTACTCCTTTTGTTTATATTAAATTCATGTAACAAAGGTCTAAGGTAGGCCCGCATCGAGTCAGCAACCCTGAGGTTACCCTGAGGTAGGACCTAATAGGATCTCAAATCCGTAAGTTTTAATTTAGCTTAACTTGGGCTTCAGATAGAACTGGCCCTTTAGAATTTGGCCGTTCACGGCTCAGCTGGGATTTTGAACCCAACAAATAAATAAAATAACATGGTCCTTCAGAACCGGATTCTACCCAAGACTGAGTCAGTGACTATTTTTCGGCAAAGTTCTGATTGTGCAAATTGTAGCCCAAGTTAGGCCTAGACGGGTTGAGTATTATTGAGTTAAGGTCCCAGGGTAGAAAGTTTGGTCGCCCAATTGCGAAACTTGGCCAGTCGTCTGTCGTTGTTTTGGCCTACATTTTACCGGTTTGGTTAATTTTGGGTTATTATTGAATTAAGGTCCCAGGGTAGAAAGTTTGGTAGCCCAATTGCGAAACTTGGCCAGTCGTCTGTCGTTGTTTTGGCCTACATTTTACCGGTTTGGTTAATTTTGGGTTATTATTGAATTAAGGTCCCAGGGTAAAAAGTTTGGTCGCCCAATTGCGAAACTTGGCCAGTCGTCTGTCGTTGTTTGGCCTACATTTTACCGGTTTGGTTAAATTTGGGTTATTATTGAATTAAGGTCCCAGGGTAGAAAGTTTGGTTGCCCAATTGCGAAACTTGGCCAGTCGTCTGTCGTTGTTTTGGCCTACATTTTACCGGTTTGGTTAATTTTGGGTTATTATTGAATTAAGGTCCCAGGGTAGAAAGTTTGGTTGCCCAATTGCGAACCTTGGCCACTTGTCTGTCGTTGTTTTTGGCCTACATTTATCAGTTTGGTTAATTTGGTTTATTATTCGTAGGCGAAGGTTGCAGACCAGTGCGCCAGTTACTTGGGTGGAAAAATTGGTATTCCATACTGGTGTTGGTTAGTACCCCACCTAGCAATTCAGTTTATTTGAAAGTAAAATTTGCGTTTGATCAGTTCGGTTAAGTATTTCTGCCAATTCAGCTTATTTGGCATTGAGCCCAATTGTTGTTTGCATTGAAGATGAGTGCATCTGAATTGAACAAATTTATAAAAAGGAGAAGCGCCTACAAAGGTCTAATTACAAAGGTCATTGCCACTATAGATTCTGCAATAGAGCAAGAGGATTTACGCTTAGTGACTGCGCAGCTTTCCATATTAGAAACTAAAAAGGTTGCTCTAAGTGAGGTAAATGTTAAAATTGAGGCTCTTATAGAAGAGGAAGAAATAGAAAATAACATGATTTACTTTGAAGAGATTTTTGATGATATAATTAAAGTAGGCCTCCGAGCAAAAGAGTTTAGCAGCTCAGTACAGTTAGAGACCAGGTCTAATAATGAAACACAACACTCAACAAATGATGTTTGTGAAGTTAAGGTTAACAGATCTGTAGTTCAATTACCGAGGCTTGTACTCAAACCATTTTCTGGGAGTATTCAGGAATGGCAAGGATGGGCAGACAGTTTTCAATCAGCAGTTCATTCTAGTCAAGTGTTAAGTGCCGTGGAGAAGTTTAATTATTTGCGGTCCCTCTTGGAAGGGGAGGCAGCAAAGACTATAGCAGGATTAGCATTAACAGAGGCTAATTATAATGTGGCTTGGGATATATTAAAGAAACGGTTTGGTAAGCCAGAGATCTTAATTAAAAGCCACCTCCGTGCACTTTTAGCTATACCTCCTGTTAATAATCCTAAAAGTGTCAAGGAGTTACGGCAGTTATATGATGAATTTGAAATTAGAACTTGGTCCCTGGACAACTTGGGTGTAGGAATGGAAAAGTATGGTATAATGTTGGTTCCTACACTGGAGTCTAAATTGCCTAGCTCAATTTTGCTTGAATTAAGTAGGGACACTCTGCAGAACATGTGTACATCCCCTTCAGCAGATGTTAAGTCTTTTAGGCACAGAATTAGCAAGACGAGAGGGAGTTGAGTTTGCACAATGGGATGGTAAACAAGGGGACAAAGGCAGGCACAGCACCAAAGTTTCCACAAAAAGGAATAGCCCAGGTACAGTGTCAGCTCTACATGCCTCCTCTGAGAATAAATTAAAGGGAATCAAGGAATGCATATTTTGCGAAGGCAACCACAAGTCATATAAATGTGAGGTGGCTGAGGCCTTACCCTTTGAGGAGAGAAAGAACAGGGTAACTAAGTCCACAGCATGTTTTAAATGTTTTTTGAAAGGTCATAGAGCAAGGTTTTGTAAGTTTAAAATTTTGTGCAAAAAATGTCATGGTAGGCATCAGCCATTATTGTGTGAAAACACTCTTAGTAGGCCTACCCCAGAAGTAGAGACATCAGTGGCACATGCCACTGCTATGCAAGGGAGTAAAGGTAAAGGGGGATTATTGCAAACAACTGCAGCCTTATTAATTGGGAATGAGGGAGAAGCTACTGTAAGAGTGTTGTTTGATAGTGGTAGCCAGTGTTTTTATTAAGACCAGAATTTCCAGAAAATTGAAGTTTAAAGAACTTAAGAGGGAAAATTTAAGAATTTCTGGGTTTGGGGGTTCCGTTCAAAACCGAACCAAATTTAAGAAGGTAGAAGTTCTGGTTAAAGGGTTGTTACCGCAAAGTCCCACTATCAAGGTCCAAGCTGTAGAGATTGAGGAACTTTGTGCTCCAGTCACTACTTGTTTAGATATGGCATGTGTCCAAGAATTGCAAGTTAAAGGAATTAATTTGGGCAATAATAAGTTTGAGGGAACAGAAGATGTCTTTTGATTGGAGCTGACTATTATTGGGACTTCATCACTGGTAATATTGTCAGTACATCTCAAGGCCCGGTAGCTATTGAAAGTAAGCTAGGCTGGATGCTACATGGTAGCTATTGCAATGAAATGGAAATTAAGGCTCTTTTTGTTAAGATTGAGGAGAACAGCCATGGTCTGGAAAGGCATTTGAAAGCGTTTTGGGAACTTGAATCTATTGGCATAAAGGACAACCAGGCAAGTACAGTGAACAATGATGTTTTAGAGCAATTTGAAAAAGGGATTGGGTTTAGAGATGGTTGCTATGAAGTTGGCCTACCATGGAAGGATTCTTGCAAACCCGGTTCAAACCTTCAGCTAGCTAATCGGAGGTTGGAGACTTCATTGTACAGTCTAAGAAAAAATGAGTTGTTGTTAATTGAATACGATGAGGCCATCCTAAGTTATGTAAAGGAGGGCTATGCTGAAAGGGTGCAAGGTGAGCTGGTGAGCCAGGAGGCACATTATCTGCCACACCATGCAGTGGTACGGCGAGACAAACTACCACCAAACTGAGGGTAGTTTTTGATGGCTCAGCCAAGGACAAAGGTGGTGTGTCCTTGAATGACTGTTTGGATGCTGGGCCAAATTTAAATGCAGATTTATTTTCCTTGTTACTGAGATTCAGGTTTGGTAGAGTAGCATTGACTGCAGATGTGAAGCAAGCCTTTTTGCGGATAAAGTTAAAACCAGAGGACAGAGATGCAGTAAGGTATCTGTGGGTGGATACGAAAGACTTGTTGGAAAATGAACCTAAGGTTCAAGCATATAGAATGAGTCAGTGTTGTTTGGCCTCAGCTCTAGTCCATTTTTGTTGGCAGCTACTATGCAGTACCATTTTAAGAAATATTCTGAAGTCTATCCTAACACTATTGAACACATAAGGAAAAATTTTTATGTTGATGATTTGCTGTGTTCCGTGGATAATACAGAAATGGCTAAACAGATATTCATGGAGGCTAGAGCTATAATGAGGGAGGCTGGCATGGAGCTTAGAAAATGGCAGACCAATCATTCGCAATTACAAGAGTTTATGAGTCATTCCTGTGTAGTACCTGATGCAGCAGAAAGTATTGAGGATTCTGGTATTAAGGAGTTGTGGGCAATAGATGCAAAGGTGCTAGGCATTGTTTGGCAGCAAGATGATGATTTGTTTACCTGCAATGGGAAATCTTTAGTAGAGCTGGCTGAGAATGAGACAAGGTGGACAAAACGTACAGCTCTTAGTTTGGCTTCAAAGGTCTTTGATCCTCTTGGATTCCTGGCTCCATTTGTGATAAAGTCAAAAATTTGGTTTCAGAGCCTCTGGGAAATTGGACTTGGTTGGGACCAAGAGTTACCTGATCATATGGTGGTAAAGTGGAAATATTGGTTCAAAGAATTGGCACATCTTGGAGACATTGAAATCCCAAGATGGTACTTTGGAGAGTTGAACAATAGTCCAGACAATTTGGAGCTGCACATCTTTTGTGATGCAAGTGAGGAAGCCTATGCAACTTGTATTATATAAGAGGCGCATTGCAAGAGGAAGTAAGTTGCAGGTTGGTTGCTGCAAAGAGTAGAGTAGCACCTTTGAAAAGGCTTTCTGTTCCAAGGTTGGAATTGATGGTGCCGTTATTGTTAGTCGGCTTGCAATTACAGTGCGAAAGTCTTTGGCCCTCTATGAAATTCCAAGCTATTATTGGACAGACTCCACTATAGTTTGGCACTGGTTAAGAAGTCAGGCAAGGAAATGGAAACCATTTGTTGCCAATAGGGTGGAGGAAATTCAAGCGCACACAGATCCCAAGCAATGGAAGCATTGTCCAGGCACCCAAAACCCCGCTGATTTACCAACACGAGGAATTTCAGTGAAAGATCTTGCACAGTCAAGTTTGTGGTGGAATGGGCCAGAGTGGCTAAAACTTGGAAGTGAAAACTGGCCTTCTAATCAGCCTATTGTAGGAGAATGCCAGGCTGAAGAAGCATGGGTGAGTGAGGTGAGAAAATGCGCTGTGAACAGTTGTCAAGTTATGCAGCAGGACCCCATATTGAGGCTTGAGGACATTAGCAGTCTGAAAAGATTGTTAAGAGTGACAGCATGGGTATATAGATTTACCAACAACATAAGGGAGAAACAAGAAGGGAAGGAATTCTGAACAGTAATGAGATTCAGCAAGCCAGGAAATACTAGGTGGTATACTGTATATGCAGAAGGAAAAATTTGGTGAAGAGAGAGAATTGCTCACCAGCCATCCATTACAGGTTCTACCAACACATTCTGCGCTCAAGGGTTTGGATGTGTTTTTGGATCAGGATTTATTGAGAGTAGGAGGTAGACTACAGTTTTCTGGGCTTCCAGAGGAGAAAAGACATCCAATTTTGCTACCTTCTGGGGGGCACTTTGTGGACCTTTTGATCCTGGATACTCATCATAAGCTGTTACATGCTGGAGTTAGAGAAGTGATAATAGAGATCAGACAACAGTTTTGGATTCCCAAAATTAGACAAGTAGTAAAAAAGGTCGTGCATAAATGTGTGGTTTGCAAGCGTTGGAGTGCAAAGCCTTACTATGAAAAGGTGGCTCCACTTCCAAGAGAACGGTGTGTCTATACTGCCCCATTTGATGTAGTGGGAGTAGACTTTGCAGGCCAGTCTATGTGTATGAGCGAGGGGAGTCTAACAAAGGTTATATATGTCTTTTCACCTGTGCTACCACCAGAGCAATCCATTTGGAGTTGGTAAGCAACTTAAGTAGTGATGTATTTCTTTTGGCCTTTAAAAGGTTTGTGAACAGAAGGGGTTTCCCAAATAAAATCATATCGGATAATGCAAAAACCTTCAAAAAGGCTGCAAAGGAACTCCAAGAAATTTGGTCCTTGCTAAAAGAGGAAGGATTCCAATCCTACTTTTCACACCAAGGGGTACAGTGGGAGTTTATTGTTGAGAGAGCACCATGGTGGGGAGGATTTTGGGAAAGGCTAGTGAGAAGTGTAAAGTGTCCATTAAAGAAACTTTTAGCTAATGCTCATTTGAGCAAAGAAGAATTCTGCACTGTTTTATGTGAAGTAGAAGCAATGGTGAACAGTAGGCCTATCACTTTTGTTTACAACAGTATGCAGGATGCAGAGCCATTGACACCAAATCATTTTCTTTGTGGTAAACGATTAACATCAAGCCCCAGTGTGCCAGAAGACTTGCAGCCTATCCAGAGCACTCAAGGAGAGTTAACCAGACGGTTCAGATACCTTGAAGAGCTACAAGATCAGTTATGGAAGAGGTGGCAGATGGAATACTTGCCAGAACTCAATTATTACCCATCAGGCAAGGTAAAGGGCTCCAATGCAAATTGTATCAAGGTGGGAGACGTGGTAATAATTGGGGATGAAAGACCAAGGCAATGCTGGAAGCTTGGCATAATTGAAGAGTTGTTTGTTGGCAAAGACAGTTTAGTTAGGTCTGCACTGGTAAAGACTTCAGGAGGAAAGTTAAAGAGACCTATACAAAAACTCTATGCTTTAGAAATCAGCAAAAACACAGATAGTCAAGATGAAACATTTGAGTTACAGCCTCATGGAGAAGGCTTGGCTAACCTTGCAGAAGGTAACGACAACAATGCCTCTTCGGTGGGGAGTGTTAGAAAATCTAGAAGAGGAAGAACCATTGTTGTCCCAAGGCGATATGATGACTAAGCTGATTGATGCAGCATTGCTTGTATATATTAAGTTAAGGTGTATATATATCCATCTCATAATTGTAAGGTTAGTGAAAAATTCACTTAATAAGAGCTAGCATTTTTGGGCTCTTGTGGCATCAGTTTGGGACGCTGGTGGCATCATTTTGGGGCGCTGCGCGTCTTTGCTACTCGTTTGTGGGATGTCGTACGTACAGGGTGTGGTCTGATAGAGATTAGAGAGCTCTCTTGCAATTCAGTTTGGTTGTGTAGATACAAGATTGTTGCATCGTGCAATAGTCCAGGTTGGGTTGTTGTTGCAAGGTTGAGAAAGAAGACCATAAATAGTACCCCTTTTGTTTATATTAAATTCATGTAACAAAGGTCTAAGGTAGGCCCGCATCGAGTCAGCAACCCTGAGGTTACCCTGAGGTAGGACCTAATAGGATCTCAAATCCGTAAGTTTTAATTTAGCTTAACTTGGGCTTCAGATAGGACTGGCCCTTTAGAATTTGGCCGTTCACGGCTCAGCTGGGATTTTGAACCCAAAAAATAAATAAAATAACATGTACGTCAAGACTTAACACGCATAGGGTACTAACAGGCACAAACTTTGGACACCAGCAGGAAACATCATTCATATACAAACAATATATTCGCTCAGTTATGGACTATGCTACCCATGCTGGGCACCCATTATCTCAAACACATACATAAACATATTATAGACAATACAAAACAACGCACTTCGTATCATTACAGGATGCACTCAAACAACACCAATAGAACACCTGCACACAGAAACAAAAATACTGAAAGTTAGGGAACATTTAGACATGAGGGGGACGCAATTCATCGCAGCAGCGACAACTAACCCACAACACCCTTGCCACTACATGTACAATCATGCTCCGACACCTCGCACCATTAAGGTAACACCAGAGAGACATTATAACCAAATAGTCCATTCCATACCACGCCCCACAGACATCACACAGTACAGAAAACACACACACACATACACACACACCTAACCCACAAAGCACTGACACGACTCGGTCCGAATGCGGTCTTAGGTGCGAAGCCGCCACCCATTAACAGGTCAGAGATCAGCCTGAGCAGATCGGATCGAGTTAACTAAGTACAATTCCGATGTGGACATCACCCCAACTTACGGACATATAAACACAGACTAGAAAACTCCACAGACGACACCTGCCACCTATGCCAGGACACACCACAACCAATTGAGCACATTATGATAGACTGTACCGCTCTAGCACAAAATAGAACACAACACAACATCACTAGTGCGCTGAACCTCTGGTCCACTCCGGAGAGGGCGATCGGTTACCTGCGTGCCGCCCGCTTGCTCGATCAGGGTGGGCTGATTGGCTAAACAACAACAACAATCTACAGTAAAAACTCGCAAAAAAGTTGTTTAAAAATACCCACCATCGCCTGAGCGTCGGAAGCCAAAGCGCCGTTAGCGTCCTCTAGAGGGCCTATGTTATCTTTTATCGGCTTACGGTTATTAACGTAATCAAAAAACTTTTTCGGATTATGTTTACTATCCGCAGCTACAAGTATCTAAAAATTACGTTTATCATTCCTAACAGATCTTTAAGCTTGGGCTTACGCGGAATAAACTCCCTTTCGATTTTCAAAAAACTTTCTTAAACGCCTCCCAATGTAAATTTGCGTAATTACCCATAAATAAATTATCCCAGTCCGCTACGAAAATCAGTGACTTCTATTACGTTACTTTCCTTTCTATTTTCTATCAATAGCTTAAACCTAATAATTTGGTGATCACTACATCCCAAACTCTCACCTACTTACAAACCTTCGACTATATTTTCGTCGTTCGTCATCACCACGTCTAAAATATTGTCACCGTGCGTTGGTTCGGTAACCATCTGTCGTAAAAAATTATCTTCCATGAACTCAATCAGTCTCAAACCCTCATCATTATCAGTAAAAGTCTCGTAATTAACGTTAGGGCAGTTAAAGTTTCCGACTACTATACTGCCCGATTATTAATAAAGTTACTAAGAAGTGTGTAAAATTAAAGCTAATACTACGCGCCCTAACTTCAACGCATATCGCATTAATTGCTGCCGGAAAATCTATCTTAACCTCGATAGACCGAAGGGAATTACGAATGTACGACAAAACGCCGCCACCAATCCTAAGTAACCTATCATTCGTAAAAAGTTTAAAACCCGCTATATCAAGTTCCGTTCCCCCAACAAGTCCCGAGTTATGGTATTTAACCACGTTTCGGTTATAGCAACTATATCGTAGTTCCCGGAATAAATGATCACTTTAAATTCGTTCAATTTATTTCTAATACTAGGCGCGTTACAATAAAAGACGTTTAAATTATTTATTACTACGGATCGGCGTTTTAAACTATTTTTCACGTCGGGCCGGCGTTTCCCAGACCCACAACGTTTAAAGACGGCTTCGACCTATACAGCTTTCGAACGTTTTCATCGATTAACCTACCTGGCCTAGCATTCCCTATTTCATTGAAATGCACCCATTTCTAAATTTCATCTAAATACAGTGAGCCGTCTATATTTAGATGCCTGACGCGATTTCGTGCACCTGATGGGTGGGGCTCCTAAAGTCTTTATTTAGACGCTTGATGTGTTGTTGTTAGCCGCTAAAGTTCATAGTGAATTTGAACTTTCCTGGGTGGTAGGTAATATCCGTATGTCGGTGTCGAAAATTATTACTGGTTGTAGGGCTGAAGTGGGATGGTGATGGGAGAGCTGTGCTCCTCTATTCTGATGTGGTATGGTATTATGGGTAAGTTTGTGTGTGTGAGCGTGCGTTATGGTTGCTATGCTCCTTTCCCCACCACGCCTCCCTAGGCTGCTATGCTCCTTCCCCAACCACGCCTTCCTAGCCGTTATGCCACCTAGCCATTCGCTCAGCCACCCAGAGAGGTCAGGGAAGTTGGCATTATGCGTGAAAATGCTCGAACGGACGGTTCTTCCTCTTCAGTTATACCTTTAAAAAAGCCTTGTGTTTCATTGCCTTTTAAATATATATATATATATATATATATATATATATATATATATATATATGCGTACATACATACAAACATACATACACACGTACACACGTAAATTAAAAACACAAACAAGCATATACTTAAATGAAAACATACAAACACATAAACAATCATATACTTAAATGCAAACATGCAAACACACATTTTTGGCTAGCTTACCCCACCCCTCTTGAAGGGTCTACCCCCGATCCCCATTCATCCCCTTCCACTTTCCTGCAGGCCTCTAGCAGTGTTGCATGGCACTGGCACTCGTGAATGACACTGTTACAAATATGTTGCATTCAATTGCATTTGCACTCGGCATTTCCGCGGATATACTACTGACGGTGACCATCTTTGAGACCATAATTTTTACGAGATGAAGTGCGGCAACTCAGTGACAAGTTGATTAAATAAATCATTTGAGTTAGCGAAAGTTCCAGCCGACTAGAAATTAGCAAATGTAACACCAATCTTTAAAAAGGAGGAGAGGCGAAATCCTTGTAATTACAGCCCAATCAGTTTAACATCAGTTGTCGGCAAGCTGTTGGAATCCATTATTACAGAACGTATCGTGTATCACCTTGAATCAAACAATTTACTTTTTTTATTCTCAACATGGATTCAGGCAGCATAGATCTTGTTTAACAAACATGTTATAGTCCGGTTGCACGGGATGGGAACCCTGCATTGTTTGTTATAAAGCAAATTTTGACATATTTTGAAAGCTTATACCACCCCATTCAAGAATCCATCGGGTGTACACGTGATCCCCGCTTGGTTTTTTTCAATATGGCCGGCGAAACTGAAAAATCCCATATCCTGGTCAATACTTGATGGATTTTGATGATCTTGGTGTCATTTCTAGGGGTTTTTAGGGTGATGAGTCGATCTGGAGGGGTTGCTAATACTTTGGGGGTCGTTTTGACCCACATTCGTCAATACTCAAGGTCATTGGAGGTCAAGCGCCACCCGAAATAAGGAATATCCCATATCCCGGGCAGTCGTGGAGATATTTTGGTGATCTTACTATCATTTTTATGGTTTTGGGCGAGACTGAGTAGTTCTATACGCACATGATAACAGTAGGATATCATTTAACAACTCCATGGGTCAAGTCAAGGTTATTTGAAGTTAAAGTTTGGCCTTGAAATATGATAATACCACAGTTGACATCACTGTCTTTGCTTTATTTCAGTGACAATTTTTACAATCTAGCTAACTGCTGAGCACTTAACATCTTTTCTGCAGATAAAACCAGATCATAATGCTTAAATGACATAACCCACATTATATGAATATGGATATTCGGATATAAACCACAATATATGCTGAAGTGCAGGGCACATGCATTCTATGGAAGGTTGCAAAGCTACAAGACATTACCTCGTAAGCAAAACAAAACTCACACCTAGCTGGGGGATCGTCATTGACAACTTTGATGCAGTTATTCACATTAGGTAGCCATTTATTGGGGGCAAATATCAAAAGACATGGTTGTGTCAGGATCATCAGTCTGCTCTTCGTTTGCGTTTTGGGTCAATGGATTGTTGCAATCCAAGCCGCTGCCACATGCACAGAACATTGTGCAAATGATTCCGCGTCCCATGCAGCCGCAGCGACTCCCCCTGCATGATGATTGTAATTCACACCCACATCTGATTAGCTTCAGAACTTCATCTGGTGCTAAGCACACTCCTTCACCAACTGTTTTTGGGATGAGAAATCTGTTTATTTCTTCTCTCTACCACCCATAATGCACAGGATGAAGTGGTGGTGGGTCACACTTTAGTGCATCGAGCCAGTTCGCCACAGTATAGTGGGATCTGAACACATTTTGATGGAAAGCTTCAGTTGTTGGTGGTAGAGAACATAGTTTGGGTGCAGCAGTTCCCGACTTCCCTGTCTTCTGAGCCCATACTCGCTGACAACACTCAGTAAGAGATGAGGATTTCTTATCCCCATAGCATGCAACAATGAACGTTGTTGCCTCTTTCTCGATATGGTCAAAGCATGCATCAAGGGACCCCAGCTTGTCTAGCTTCCGACCCTTCTTGGCTGTGGCAATGGTAGTGGCTTTGCCGATGCCATGCCATGCCCAGCTTCTTCACACACACTCATCAGTATCAACAGATTCCTCACAATCTTTTGCAATATTCAGGTATGAGACAGCATAGTTTTTGAAAACTAACAGCGTAGCGATACCATCCCCATGTAAGTCTACAATTTCGTCTTTGAAGTAATCTTTAACTTTTACAATGAGCGACCTACGTGACAACTTCTCACCACCTAACACTTTGTAAAGCTTCTCTACTTTAATTGAATTCCATGGTTCCGACAATTCTACACACAAAGCAATGAAGGGGCGGTCTTCAGGTTCAACCTTTGACTTATTCTGGCAAGCTCTCTCAACCTCACCATGAAAGGTAGACATACAATCTTTATGGTATCGGGCTTCTTCAGCCGGTAAATCTCCTTTCATGCCAAACAACCTACTGAGTACAACTTGTCCCTGCTCATCATTTTTCAGTTTACACTTTTCTATCAGCACATCTTTGTAATTTGTTTTTTTATCACCAAGCTTATCAGTCATAAACCTAGATGTTAGAATGCGGTATTGCACCGGAACTCTGATGTCATATTTCTCGGGTAATATACACTCACTGACTTTCAAACAAAAGAGAGTATTTTTTAGGGTCATATACTGGGCCTTCACTGAGAACAGCACTACGTAGTCTTTTTGGCTCCACTGTAGAGGTATCACATTCTCTCTTTTTCATGAATGCTGGTAAATTCCGCTTGGACACATAAGTGGAAACACAGTTCTCGTGACAACAAAGGATTTTTGCTCCATCTTCCAGGAGAGGCTCTAGTCTCGCTCGAACATCTGGCTGTCTTCTGATGTCGCTGCTCTCTATGATTTTCTGAATCCTCCCACAATTTGAAAGACCTTTCTGACCTCCAGGACAGCTACGCAGGAAATCCTTGAAGAAACATTCGTCCGCAGCTTTCGTAGAACCTGAAAAATAAGAATTTTGTTTACCCATACTTCAGAGTACAAATCGCAGTGAAATAATTTATCCTCAGCAAATGAAAACTAAACAATGCTCACCTGGTATATTCTACATATTCAGCAGTCAAAAAGCAATTTTGGAATCAGCACAACCAAGACGTCATCAAACCACCAGGTGGGCAGCACCATCAGCAATAATCTCAACAACCTGAAAAAAATAAAAGCAATAATTAGACATATTGGAATTCACCTTACTATGGGGAAAATAATCCCTGATTCCATTTTAAACCCTATAGAACTACTCAGTCTCGCCCAAAACCATAAAAACGACAGTAAGATCACCAAAATATCTCCATGACTGCCGGGATATGGGATATTCCTTATTTCGGGGGGCGTTTGACCTCCAATGACCTTGAGTATTGACGAATGTGGGTTAAAACGACTCCCAAAGTATCTGCAACCCCTCCAGATCGACTCATCATCCTAAAAACCCCTAGAAATGACACCAAGATCATCAAAATTCATCAAGTATTGACCAGGATATGGTATTTTTCAGTTTCGCCGGCCATCTTGGAAAATGGCGTCCATATTGAAAAAGCCAAGCGGGGGTTAGGTGTACACCTGATGGATTCTTGAATGGGGTGGTATAAGCTTTCAAAATATGTCAAAATTTGCTTTATAACAAACAATGTAGGGTTCCAGTAAAATCAGGGTCTGTGCTACCGGAATATTAGAATTTTTTCATAATATGTATACTTTATACGACTCAATTAGAGCAGTGTTCTTCAAAGTACGGGTCGCGAGATGCTCTTCACTGGGTCGCAAGGTAAAAAAAAAAATATATATATATATATATACAGTATATAATATATTTACAAAGTACACTATGATATCAAGTTTTTGTCAATAGTTCACTCAATTAAATATTATTTACCGTAGTTATTAAGCATATTATTATTTATAATTATAATTTTTATACTGTATTAATTGTACTTAGTGCCACTTATGTATTTGGATTATTAGATATTTATGGAAAAAAAGAGTGTTTTTATGTTAACAAGAATATCAGGCAACAAGAAATACATTTGAGAGAGAGAGAGAGAGAGAGAGAGTTACAAGGAGTTACAAGGACAAGAGGAAGCCTCAAAGACCTTTCGATTCACTCTGGGAGGTTCCTGTTATTAAAAGTTTATTTTTCTTTCAACTATCCTAGCAGTAGTAGAAAACTGGATAGAAAAGTAGAAGGCTCTCTCCCCACCCTCCGCTCCCTCCCTGCCAGAGGCAGGTACGGAAAAAGGTTGAAGAAAATACCTTGACCCTGGAAAAGTAGCCAAGGAAATTTTACAGGAAAGTGGAGAATATATAAATAGCTCTATATTTAGCTTGCTCACAGAGACACCGTGCAAGCGAACTCCCGCAGAGTTTTGTCATGTTTTAATCTTAAACTATGAGAGTATTCAGTACTTTGTCTAGCGTATTTTTAAACACATTTACACTTTGACTGGAAACAACCTTTGAGGGAAGTTGGTTCCAGATATTAACTATTTTATAGGAAAAGAAATTTCCGAAGACAGAGGTCCTAAATGTCTTTAGTTCCAGTTTAAACCCATTATTTCTTGTCGGATTGGCATTAAGTGAGAATAAGTTTCTGTAATCTACCCTGTCTATTCCTTCGAGCATCTTGAAGACTTAAATAAGCTGACCCCGCAACCTCCTCGTCTCTAAGCTAAACAGATTTAGGCGCTCCAATTTCCGTTGGTAGCTTTGCATTCTCATTGAAGGGATCAATTTTGTAGCCCTTGCTTGTACTCTTTCTAACCTTTCTATGTCTTTCCTGAGGGATGGAGACCAAAACTGCGCACAGTATTCCAGTTGAGGTCTGACTAGAGAATTATAGAGAGACATTACAGTCTCCTTGTTCAGAAACTGGAACTGTCTTTTAATATAACCTAATAATTTTAAGGCCCTCTTTTCGACTTCTGCACAGTGCTTCGACGGTTTCAGATCGTTGCTGATATAGACTCCTAAGTCTTTCTCTAGATCGGTCTCAGTCAAGTTCCTTCCAAGAGAGAGTAATCGGTCTTCGGGTTTTTATAACCTATGTGCATTACCTTACATTTGTCCAAGTTGAATGGCATCTACCAAGTAGCAGACCATTCGCCCAACCTGTCAAGATCGTTCTGAAGCGTTCTTACGCCCTCCTCAGTACCTACACTACTTCCTAATTTCGTATCGTCTGCAAATTTGGAGATTGCACTTAGAAGCCCGACGTCTATATCGTTAATATAGATGATAAAAAGTAAAGGACCCAGAACGGAACCCTGTGGGACACCACTGGTGACCGGCGCCCACTCCGAAGCCACTCCATTTATTATCACTCTCTGCTTTCTATCTTTTCGTGACCGGAAAATTCGCCGTAAACATTTTCGCCATAGGAAAATTCGCCGTAAACATTTTCGCCGTAAACATTTTCGCCGTAAGACAAATTCGCCGTAAGGACATTTCGCCGTAAATAAAATAAAATTAAAATTAAAAAAAAAGTTTAACTGAACCCTTATAATAGCCGGTGCTGGTTAAGTGTGCGGTCTACCTAGCTTCGAGCAGTCTACCACAATTTAAATTCTTTATACTGTACGGCATTGACGATTGGTTAGGTTAAGTCGTGATAGTTTGGTTAAATAAATTTCTTAAATAAATTCCTTATCTTACTTTGAAACTCATTGTACGGCATTGGCGATTGGTTAGGTTAAGTCGTGATAGTTTGGTTAAATAAATTTCTTAAATAAATTCCTTATCTTACTTTGAAACTCACTGTACGGCATTGACGATTGGTTAGGTTAAGTCGTGATAGTTTGGTTAAATAAATTTCTTAAATAAATTCCTTATCTTACTTTGAAACTCACTGTACGGCATTGACGATTGGTTAGGTTAAGTCGTGATAGTTTGGTTAAATAAATTTCTTAAATAAATTCCTTATCTTACTTTGAAACTCACTGTACGGCATTGACGATTGGTTAGGTTAAGTCGTGATAGTTTGGTTAAATAAATTTCTTAATAAATTCCTTATCTTACTTTGAAACTCACTGTACGGCATTGACGATTGGTTAGGTTAAGTCGTGATAGTTTGGTTAAATAAATTTCTTAAATAATCATCCATTGATTATTTTAAAAAAAATTTGCGGCGAAATGTCCTTACAGCGAATTTGTCTTACGGCGAAAATGTTTACGGCGAAAATGTTTACGGCGAATTTTCCTACGGCGAAAATGTTTGCGGCGAAATTTCCTAGAACCCTATCTTTTAACCAATCCTCAATCCAGTTGGAAACGAGCCCGGTGATTCCTAGTCCTTTGACTTTAGCTATCAATCTAGCGTGAGGGACTTTGTCAAAGGCTTTTTGAAAGTCGAGATACACTATATCTATTGCCCTACTTGCATCGTACAGTGTAAGCATATTATGGAAAAACTCTAACAGGTTTGTCAGACAGGATCTATGTCGCCTAAATCCATGTTGAGAATAAAAAATTAGATTGTTAGATTCAAGATGATACACAATACGTTTTGTAATGATGGATTCCAATAGTTTGCCGACAACTGATGTTAAACTGATCGGGCGATAATTACAAGGATTTTCCCTATCACCCTTTTTAAAGATTGGTGTTACATTTGCTAACTTCCAGTCGGTTGGAACTTTCCCTAACTCGATTGATTGTTTGAATATGGTTACTAAGTCGTCAACAACATTGTGGCTAACCTCTTTTAGTACCCTTGGAAGAAATAAGTCGGGGCCAGGTGATTTGTGTTTGTTCATCTTATCAATTAATTGCTGTACCTCATTTCTCGTAAAACTTATGGTCTCTACGGGCTGGTCACCGTCATATGTAATCCGAGGACTTGGCACTTCTATTGTGTCTTCCTCCGTGAAGACTGTAATGAAGAACTCGTTTAACATATTAGCTATATCTTTATCACCGAATTTCAGTACGCCATTTCTATCTTTTAAGGGGCCTACAGAATTTTTAATTGGCTTTCTGCTATTAACATGGGCAAAAAATTCTTTAGAGTTAACTTTACAGAGTGAGGCAACTCTAGCTTCTTCATCACGTTTGGCTGATCTAATTAAGGACTTAACCCTCCTGCGTAGGTTTATATAGTTTTCTGAATTAGTGTGGTTGAAATGCGACTTAAGTAGTTTGTAGGCTCTATTTCTTCCCGTAATAGCCCTCCTAATTTCGTTGTTAAACCATTTCGGAGACTTTGTTGACAAGGAAACCATTTTAGTTGGCATAAAATTGTTCTGTAATATTCTAAATTGATCCCTATATGAGCTCCAGGTGACATTGACATCCTCACTTATTAGAACTTCAAGTGTGTCTAAACTACTTCGGAAGCTTTCAAAATTTGCTCTCGAGAAATCCAGTCTTTCAAGAGTCTTTTCGCGTGTATTAACTGGAACCCTGAGGTCAAACCTTATGAAATTATGATCGCTGTTACTTAAATTTTCACCAATAGTCAGGTTAGAGACTAGGTCATCTTCGTTCGTGAATATGAGGTCTAGTTTATTATTACCCCTAGTAGGCCCGTCAACCCATTGACTTAATAAGTTATCATCGGCAAATTCCAACAGTCTTGAGCCCTCAGCATCAGCTGTTTTGTTTTCCCAATTTACATTACCACAATTAAAATCACCAAAAATCACACTGATCTTATTATTCACTATTCTGCTTAATTTGTTATACAAGTTTATATCCTTATCAACGGGGTAGTGAGGTGGTCTATATACTAGAAGTAGCTGCACTACTTTATTATTATTTAGGTTTAGATCAATTCCCAACATTTCATGAGCAGATACGATATTACTGTTTACCGGGTGCAGGGAGTCCCGAGCACACAAAAGTACGCCGCCGCCTTCCCTTCCGTTCCTATCTTTGTGAAACATTTTGTAACCTACCATTTCAAATTCTCCTACAAAATCCCTTGATTCAGAATGGAAGAATGGATCCAGGATTCCGTTATTCCGATGATATCAAAGTTCTCAGTTTTGACCAGCGCTATAAATTCCATTAGTTTGTTTCTAATTGACCTAGCATTGAAGAGCACAGTTTTGAGGAGAGAGAGAGAGAGAGAGAGAGAGAGAGAGAGAGAGAGAGAGAGTATGTGTATTCTCATGAGTCGCTCACCGCCTTACACGACCCGAACGTGTCCATGCAGAAAGTCTCTCACTTGTGTTTATGCTGTAGGCGTGAGAGTATATTGCTATCACTTTAGTCGGAACATTTCCACCCCACCCCAAGAAAAGAATGGATCATTTTGTTATCAGAAAAAGCAAAACAGATGCTCAGTCATCAGTCTCATCTGCATCTGAAAAAGAAGTACAATCGGGCAGGACTACAACAGAAAATGTTTGTAACAAGGGAGAGGCCTCTGCCATGTCAGCCTCCTATGAACCCCCTGCCAAAAAGAAAACTAAGTCGTGGACAAAGCCGTATAGTGAAGATTTTTTGAAGTATGGCTTTATCAACTGTGAAAAAGGAAACAAAGATCCCGGGCCACATTGTGTTATTTGTAATGAAATTCTTGCAAATGAAAGTTTGAAACATTCAAAACTAAAAAGACACTTAGAAACAGAACATGCAGAACTCGTTGACAAACCACTTGGATATTTCCAAAGAAGGAAGCATGAATTAAAATTATCAGCACAAGTTCTTATTAAATCAACTACTCTTAATGATAAAGCACAAATGGCATCATATTTAGTTGCATATCGCATTGCAAAAGAGAAACTGCCCTATACAGTTGCTGAAAAATTTCTTCTTCCAGCCACTTTGGATATGGTGAGTACAATTTACGACAATAAGTTTGCAGAAAAGTTGAAAAGTGTCCCTCTCAGTGATACCACAGTATCTCGGAAGATATCTATTATTGTAGAGGATTTAGAATTCCAGCTGGTTTCACGTCTACACTCTGCTGGACAATTTGCTATCCAACTTGATGAGAGCACTGATATTTCTAATTGTGCAACACTATTTTATGCGAGATACGTGTGGAAAGAGGAATTTTTTGAAGACTTACTGTGTTGTTTGACCTTACCAATAAACACAACAGGGTCAGACATATACAGAGTGGTGCATGATTGTGTAGTTGGAAAATACAGATTGGACTGGGCTAATTGCAAAGGAATTACAAGTGATGGTGCAGCAAATATGACTGGAAGAAATAGTGGGGTTGTGAGAAAAATATCAGATGCAGCCGGTAACGATATTACTTGGAATTACTGTTTTATTCACCGTAAAGCTTTGGCTTCCAAGAGTATTCCTGAAAGTTTTAGTGTGGTTCTGAAAGACGTGATTAAAGTGATTAATATCATTAAAGGAAGCTCACTGAACACTCGGCAGTTTGAAGTATTGTGCTTAGAAATGGAGGCTGATCATTCCCACTTACTGTATCACGCTTAAGTTCGGTGGCTTTCACGGGGCAGAGTCCTAACAAGGGTTTATGAGCTAAGGATAGAGATTCATTTTTTTTCTTCTGGAAAAAAAAATCTGATTTGGCAGATTTGTTTTGTAATGACAATTGGATAATGAAGCTGTCATATTTAGCAGACATTTTTTCATGTCTAAACGAACTTAATTTGGAGGTATAAGGAAAAGAAAATGATTTGTTCCGACACTGTGAAGAAATCAAAACATTTAAAAAATCATTATTATGTGGCAAGCCAGACTTCAAGTTGAACGCCTGAACTACTACATGTTCCCAACTCTCTTGCAACACATTGAAGAAAACATCATCACTGAAGAAGGTTTGAACAAAATGAAAGGTGCTATACAGTTACATCTCTCTGCTTCGTCTACCAGTTTTGATTATTATTTTCCGGAAGAGAAGCTTGAAGTTTTAAAGGAAAAACTGTGTAAAAGATCTTTTTGCTTTTGAGACGCCCGAGTCTATCGTAGGGTTGAATTTGACACCTGAACAAGAAAATGAGCTGTTCCATCTCACATGTGACAATACATTAGGAATCAGGCACAAATCATTAACTATGTCATCATTTTGGATCAGTGTTTCAAATGAATATCCACTCTTAAGTAAGATGAGTGTTCAGCTGTTGCTTCTTTTTACGACAAATTACATGTGTAAAGATGGGTTTTCCACTCTGACAAGGTTAAAAACCAAAGAGAGAAACCGACTCAACAGTGCAGCCGATATGCGTGTAGCACTATCATCATGTGAACCAGATTGGGCCAAAATAACAAGCAACAAGCAGGCCCACCAGTCACAATGAGCAGGTAAATTTTAAAATGATTTGTTTTATTTGTTGTATATTTGATTAATATGAAGAATTTCCTTAAATTAATGCAGTACGTCCTGACTCTAATGAGTTAAAAGCTTTAAATGAGCTTACCTGTTATTTTGTTTTAGATTCCACGTCAGACTTTTTTAGACAAAACACAGGAATAGGGTCGTGAGGGTATGTGTTATTATTGTACTGGGTCGTGGTAAAAAAAGTTTGAAGAACATTGAACTAGAGCAATACAGTAGGTATAGTGTGTCTCGACTTTCAAAAAAACTTTGGCAAAGTCCCTCATCCGAGAGTGATGACTAAAGATAGAGGACAAGGAATTACCGGGCTCGTTTCCAACTGGATTGAAGATTGGTTAAGGGAGAGAAAGCAGAGTGGTAATAAATGAAGTGGCTTTAGAGTGGGTCCACGTCACCAGTGGGGTTCCACAGGATTCAGTTGTGGGTCCTTTACTTTTTATCATCTATATTAACGATATAGAGGTTCGGTTCCTACGTAAAATTTCCAAATTT